>JASAMZ010004848.1:0-12372 GCA_030248115.1 Linhomoeus sp. GSCO2_2 | reverse complement strand
AAGATAACTTTTTTGTGTCTCAACCGATTTTTTCCTTGTTCATGGCTTATTTGATAGCCACATCCGCCAGCAGCAACAAGAGTGGTTTCGCCACTCTAGCTGCTACCTATTGTGCACAGCAAACCGTCAAAGTCTCAAAATAGCGAAAATTTGCGAATTTTTCAAATTTGGCGCCAAAATGGTTCCCGCAGCGATCAAATTGTGTTTTTCCATACTCGGCCCTATTGAGTACTACAACATATCAAAAGATAGTATATACCATTATATGCCAACTTTTTCGAGTTCTACCTTATTTAATCCATTTTTCCATAACTTTGTAAAATTTAAATTTTTGAATTTCCGGCCAAACGGGCTCCCGGAAGCGTGACCCCATTTGTGGTACAGGTTGCCAACCCTAGGCCTACCTAACGCAAAAGACCGTTTGCAAATCGGCCGCTTCACGCGATAGCTACATCCGTTGCAATTTTTCTGCTTTCGCGCACAAACACCAGCATACCTCACTTTTTTGTGGAGTATAATAATGGCCAAAAAGTGTTCGAAACACCGACATTTGGTCAAAAGCATGCGGAGTTGTGTAAAAATAGACGAAATATAGCGCCGCAGGCGAAAATTTGGACAAAATCAGACCAAAAACTGCCAAAAACTGAAGAAATTTGGGATTTTTACAACCTTTTCCGGATTTTCAGCTGCCAGGGGGTACCAGAAAGAAAACTTTTCAGTCGACGCCATGTCCAGGAGGGAATTGCCCGCCCCCCCCCCCCCCTCATCCACCCCTGAGCCGCACCTACATATGTCACGTATCACTTGTCTCATTTGGGTCGCGGATTGTTGATTAGGTCGTGGGTCTTTGTCCGTCGAATACTGTTAGAATTAAATGTGACTCATACAGTAGGAATGACAATTGAAAGGAATTAATCAATAAGTACTGTAATGGCAATTTCAAATCTGCCATCTCGGTTCTCTGCCGTCTCCGCCGTCTCTGCCGTCTCGGTATAGAAAATGCCTGCATGGCGCGACGGCATTCGTGGAACGTCAGCTCAGCCTTACAGACATTTTCCTCGAATTTGTGTCTTAGCAACCTTTGCAAATCATGCCGAGAACCCGCGGCCGAAAGAGGACGTCGCCTTCGGCAGAGGATGGAGCAGCGGCGGCGAAGAACGGGCCGACGAGCGCCAAACTGGCCCGAGTGTCGTGGGCGAACGGACAGCCGAAGAAGAAGCTGTCAGGCGCCCACGACGAGGCGGGCTTCGTTCTGGCGCTTCGGAAGCCGGCGCGCTTCTCGGATGACCCCGAAGTGGCCCGCGAGCGCGAGGAGGAGATCGACTACTCGGTGAAAATTACGGAGGAAATGGCCAGGAGTGGGGAAGGTTGGTTCGGACGACGAATAATGGAAGATTGTGGTGATTGTGCGTTGTTGATACGTGAGAAGAAGTGTTCAGCTCCGCGGCCGGTGCGCATCTACGCGGACGGAATCTACGACCTCTTCCACCACGGACACGCCAACCAGCTGCGACAGTGCAAGAACCTGTTCGGCCCCAACTGCCAGGTCTATCTCGTCGTCGGCGGTGGGTGCCTTTGCCTGACTAGATTGCCACTTGAGTGAAGAGAATTCTTTGCCAAGTTTGAAGTTTGGAGTCTGTTCCTTTTGTGGCGCAGCGCGTGCGTCAAGCGTCCTACATTGTAGCCACAGACCCAAATCACATGGTCATTGATTCGACGCCTCACCATCGACAATCGGAAACGCGCACCTGTCTCAATACTGTATTTGTTGTTGTTTGCACTTGCAGTGTGCAGTCAGGCGAGCACTCTCAAGTACAAGGGCAAGACGGTGGTGCCGGAGAACGAGAGGTACGAGTGTGTGCGCCACTGCCGCTACGTGGACGAGGTGCTCAAGGACGCCCCCTGGTTCTGCACTGTGGAGTTCCTCAGGGAAATGAAGGTAATGAGTGGGCGCTTCTCTGCGACTCGCATTTACGAATACTGAGTTTCGTCCGAGTACAGCTCCCTACCGTATACTGTATCGGATCCGGCTAACACAGAAGAGGAACGGAGTGTCTGTATACTGCCCGTTGTTAGCCAGTGGTGGCTGTGTCAAAGTAGCTTTGAAGGCTGACTGGGCAGTGCTATTGTTCAGATTGACTTCATCGCCCACGACGCTCTGCCCTACGCCGCTCCTGGGGACGAGGACGTCTATGAGAAATTCAGACAAGCTGGTGCGTCGCTACTTGCGTGCGCAGCGCCTTAGCCTGTCCATGAATCATTCATGACACGTCGACATGTGCGCTGCGAAAGCCCTGCTTGTGTGCATACGCTGCACTAGGTGCTTGTCATCTGAGCAGAGATAGGAGGGGGTCATTGTAGCGGCGGTGCGGCGCGCGCTCTATCAGACAGAGGTCGTTCAGAGTTCGCAGCAGGCGACGTCCAGTAACATGACAATAGATTGACGGGAAGAAAGGGGTGGGGGGGGGGGTGGTGGTGGCGATTATAGGCGAGAAATGCGACGTTATTCGTCTGACTGGAAACCGTTTTGCACGCAGCGTTTGCAACAAAGACGCAACGACCAATTGACTAGAGAGTTTCTTTGCAGGGATGTTCGTGGAGACGCAGCGGACGGAGGGCGTCAGCACAAGCGACGTGGTGGCTAGAATCGTGCGCGACTACGACAAATACGTTCGGCGGAACCTCCAGAGAGGCTACTCGCCCAAGGAACTCAACGTCGGATTCTTCTCTGTGGGTGGAGCAAGATTAGATTCTTGAAACTGAGATTGGGCTATTGAAGGGTTGATCGCTTCTTCTCAGGCGAACAAGTACAAGCTGCAGAACAAGCTGGACGAGATCAAGGTCAAGGGGAAGGGGCTTCTGCGCAACTGGCGAACTCTGTCCGACGACCTGCTGCGCGACTTCCTCGAGACCTTCCACTTCATGGACGACCGCCTTGTGAGTGAGACTCTTGTCTAACACTGCCATTCCGCCCTTTCAGATCCCCCAATGTGTTAGAATAACGTTGAAGTGCGCTGCCAGTCACTTGCATCTCAATATGTTGATTGTGCCTCTTAGCGTCGGGGCCTGATCCGCTGGTCGATGGGCATGCGCAGTCGCAGCTCCTCGCCCATCGAGGACGCCCCTTCTTCCTCCTCCTCCTCGCCCGACTGGCACCGGCGCGTCACCCGTCGCGCCTTCTCCACCACGCCGCCGCTTCAAGCCGCCGAATCGCCTTCTACCGAGACCCAGATAGAGGTGCAGGACGAGAGCGACTTCGCCACTGCCGCCGGCTCCCGCTAAAGCTCCATACACGGGAGCGCGAGAGCGAACTCTATTCCAGCAGTGTTTAATGGCGCGCGCAACAATTGCAATCAGTGGTCTTTCGCTTCTCGAATCCTGCCTGTCGCCTATATATACACTCGCTAGCTCTTCACGTATCTAGTATTGTTGCTACCGTGAGGTATCCATTCGAAGTCGACTCATTCTTGATAAGGAAAAGAGAGCTGTGATCGTGGGTTTCCATTCCGTTCAAACGTATTCGCATTGCGCTACTATGGGTTCGCTTGATGATATTCGGCTGTCCACGACATCGCTGAGGCTATGTTGGCGCGCTACTGCTGCAATATGTAACCCTATGCTCATTTAGATTCCCACCCACCGTATTTTGCTACAGTATGACGGGGGCAGTGTACTGCTACTGAGCGCATGAATGATGGGAAATGGGTACCTATCGTCGTCGTCACTATCCTTTGAAGCGTTGCTTCTCGCGATTTCCTTCGTGTGTGTCTTTGCCACATTCGCCGATCGTTGAAGGCTTGAGGAGTTGTATTCGAAGCAAGCAAGCCACTACCGTCTTCTCAAGAGTACTCCGCTGTCGCTTTCTCACTTTCGGCTGAAGTTTGCGTGTAGAACTGCATGCTATTTCTTCTTCGTCGTCGACGTGCCTGCCTGCCATGTTGTTGTTTGGGATGGTAGGTAAGGTACACTAAACTCTACCAGGTTATATCCCTTGCTTCCACCCTATTCTGAAAACTGCGGTTGATTGGCTCGCTTGGTACCTGCTGGGTCGACTTCAATACGGAATTTGTTTCTTGGGCGGAATAAAGCTCTGTCAGATGAAGCCTTTGACAGAATTTGAGACAGTGTGACGTGACCGCCAGTTTACTACCGGAACTGAATAACCGTTCAAACAGAACGATATGTAACCAGCTTGTGAACTGCAAAAATCCTTGGCGAGAGCAGTCTACAGAATGACCGTCGCTGCGCAGGCTGGGAAGAAGGCCTTTGCTGCGAAGGTAGGCTACAATATACGCTCAATCATCTCGTCAAGGCTTGCTTCGGTACCAGATGTTGGTCTTGCCATTTGATGGCCGGGCGTACTGTATTCAGCTGGTGGTGCGCAGGCTGCCGCCCAAGATGACGCAGGAGGAGTTCTTGCAGCACGTCTCGCCGCTGCCAGCCAACGCCTACTGCCGATTCGAGCCGGCTGACATGAGGTTGGATTGGCTTCTTTCTGGATGTATCGCTTTGTGGTGGCTGTCGTCATCTTTTCTGCTTTATGGTGTGTATGTACAGGGTGGCGACCGTATCTGTTCCCGATTCTATTTGACCGTAACTCCGTCATTTCCTAACGGATCTTCTTGATATTTTCGTACAATACTGACAAACCCTTAGAATTTTTGGTGTTAAAATTTCGGCTAATTCCATAGCATAACTCTCAAGTTAAGCTCTTTTACGTGACCCCATCCTCTTCTGTGATCTTCCCCCAGCGTGCCAGGCGCTCTTCTTCTTCTCCTTCATCAGTCAAGCAGCCGGCGCCTTTCAGATTTTCAGTGATAGCAAAGCATTTTTTTGGATTTCCTGACCTCAACTGGATAAAAGTCAAGGTTTTGAAACTGCTCAGAGTTTTCATAGCAGACGCCTTTGCGTTTGTCAGGCTCTCAGGCGACAAGACAACGAAAGTTGACTATTTCTACTGTAATTGCTAAAACTAACGATTTACCGGGCGAATTTTAATGATTTTTGCAGCGAAGAAATTCTGAATGTGTGTCTATGTTGTGTCAAAATTTGAGGAAGATTCGTTTGAAATTGACCGAGTTATAGCCAAATAGAATCGGGAATAGATACGTGCGCCACCCTGTATAAGTCTCCTTCAGTCTGGGGGCGCACGCCTTCTGTCGCGCCTACGTGGGAATGGCCACTGGACAAGAGGAGGTGCTCGACTTCTGCCGCCGATTCGACGGCTACGTCTTCGTCGACTCCGCTGGTGAAGTTTTGACTTATTTCGCCGATAGAACCAAGTCTAGCTGAACGTTTAATTGCACTTGTAGCTGCTGCTGCAAAGCTTACAACAAACTTAATTGTCAATTGGTCTTGTTGATTAAAATTAATTGGACTTGTAGCTACTGTTGCAAGTGTTCTATGCCTACTGTGTGTATTTCATTGCAGGCAACGAGTCGATGGCCATCGTCGAGTTGGCGCCCAACCCGAAGTTGCCCAAGCAGTCGCCCGAGTCGGCCAGGGAGGACGACAAGCGCTGCGGCACCCTGGACAACGGTAGCTGGAGTATAACTGTTACTGGCTGTCTCTCTACCTTTCCTCCGAATTCCAGACGCCGACTACCTGAAGTTTCTGGAAGCTAGCGCCAAGGAAGGGGAGGGGGAGGAGGCCGGGAAGCCGGCCACCGTTGAAGAGCAGTTGGTGGAGATCGAAAAGAAAGCCGAGGCGAGGAAAGGTGCGAGGGAAGTGATTGATAGAATTGTTTGCCACTTGGTGATGTTTCGTGTCTATTCAGAGCTGAGGAGTCAGAAGACGGAGCTGGTCAAGTTCGTCGAGAGAGAGAGGGACGAGAAGGCGGTGAGTAGTTATACTGTAGTAATTACAGTTACTGTAGTGATACAGTAGTTAGTCCTAACTACAGTCACTGTAGTTGATAGTTGTAGTTGCTGTAGCGGCCGATGGTCGCATTCATTGCCTGTCTGTTTGTCTGTACAGAAACATCTGGAACAGCGGAGACGGCAGAAGGAGGAGGAGAGGAAGCGGAGATTGCTGGAGAGGGCGGAGAGAGAGCGCAAGGACAGGGAGGAGAAGGTGGGATTTGGAAACGTGTACATATCCAGTGCCTATGCATTGCGTGTACCGTATGCCGGCTGTAGGTCCGACTGAAGCAGCGGGATCGGGAGCGCGACCAGTTGCGCAAGGAGAGGGAGGCGAAGCAGCAGGAGAAGAAGGTGCACCATCTTACTTCACATGAATCTTACTCGATTCTCGCATAATAAGTTTGTGGTCGACTGTTTAGGAGACCAAAGACAGCAAGCCTGATAGTAAACCTGCCACAAGTAAGAAGACGGCGGCATCTGAGAAACCCGAGCGAGAGAGGAGGGGAGGTCCCGCCACTCCGCCGCCCAGATTCGCCCGGAGGGGAGCCGCCGCCGCCGCCGAACCCAAATCGAGAGCTTCTACTTCTGGTTGGGAGCCAGACATTGGGTGCGCCATTCCATGTGATAGCAAAGATTGCGATTTGCGTTCAGAGAAATCGGGCGGAAGAATTGCCAAATCGGCCAGAGACTCGCCAAGAAGGACGGACGGCGCTGCAGCGTCCGAAGACGGGCCGGCGGGAGGCGCTGTAGCCGCCGGCGCCGATTCGGCCTCCAGCAGGCCTAGAAAGGTGGAGATTCCACTCTGTGAAATCACTGAAATGGTATGGAATGTTATCTTTCAGGAGCGTCTGGAGAAGAGGCCCGAACGGCAGCTCTATCAGCCCGGCCAATGGCGTCGTTCCAACGCCGGCGCCGCAGCGAACCCTGCCGACGAAGGCAAGAAACCGACTTCCGGTCCTAAGTCTGGCGTCGACGAAGAGTGACTGCGTGATGTATTCTCGTTTTGCCGTTATACTTTGTTTGGCTCGTGGAGTTCTCACTGGTCGCAATAAAGATCTGAGTCCAGCCTGGCGCCAAGGATTCAACGTTTGACGTCTGGCGTCTTCACAACGCTACAGTACCTCGTATAGTACAAGCCAAATGTGTCTTACATCCTCTGTCGTTGATAGGTTCGTCGCGCCCATGACATGCGTGTCGCCGCCGCCTTGCTCTCTATTGCATATTTCCTACGGGAGGGATATTGCGGCCTTCATAAGCTGACGCTGCGAGTAGGTTGTACAGTAGCAGTTGATCGTTTTTAATGGTATTTTGTGGCAGTTTTTTTTGGACTTTAGGGCGACAATCGCGAGGCGATACTCTTGGCTCAGTTCGGCTACTTGAAAGGCGGCAGATTCGACGTCAACCTCACAGGATTCCACCATGAGCCCAAGGGGAGGAATCTCAGCGGACAGGTTGGGATGCGCTGACTGCTCTCGCATACCTACTCTCTACCGTAACTCAACGTGGGAATATCGGCTGGAGACGGTATTCACACAACGGATTACAGTAATACGCCGTTTGAGCACTTTATATCGCGTATGCATTATAGTACACTTCTCAGGTGGCCTTCGCCCTGAGTCGTGGGGACGAGCTCAAGGAGTGGATGGGGAGTCATCCGGCGGAGTGTCCACTGAAGTTGGCGCAAGAGGAGAGCGCAGCCAGCGACGACGCGCGACTGGTGCAGACGGTGTTCTTCGTGCTCGACTTCCGTCGAGCCGTTGTGGATGTCGTCAGAGTGGGCGGCGCCGAGAGCCTAGCCCAACAACTGACGGCAAGAGAGTTGAAGGGAAACTTGTGCATTGGGCAATTTAGGGCTCTGTCTAGTGTGCTGCGTTGTGCTTCGTTTGTTGTCTGAATAATGGCCACAATGGACTCTCGATCCTTCCAGATCTGCACAAAAGACAACGTCTGCGCCGACGAAGTCGCGACGCCGGAGAAGCAAGCCGTCAGAATGAGACGGCGCGTTCTACATTCGGCGCGGCATCAGCCGAGCGGGCTCGAGTCGGGCGCTGCGGGACCCCAAGTGCGCCAAAGTAACAATCTGCTTCAACATTGGATTGGACGTCAACATGTGTTATTGTTCCATAGAAGCAGCAAAGCGTCAGTCCGGCTGACGTGTCCGGAGTGTTCGATGGCGGGACAGCAAGCGTTGTTCCGTCGAAAAATCTCACCGGAAAGCAGAAGCCGACACCACCGCCGCCCCCTCTGACGTCCGTTCCTCTAGTGAAGGACGCCAAGAGTGCGTCGTATTCGACTGAGGTGATGGCCGTATCACTCGGTTGTATTGCAAGAATATGGATATCTGTAACGCCTAAGATCGTTGATAGTTCCACGTCGACTTCGAGAAGGAGTGGACGGAGGGCCTCTACTACTTCCGCTACGTCAACTGCCTCAACTACCAGACGACCTTCCGAAAGAGGACGCTCGTCTCATTCTCCGTTAGTTGGTCCTACCATCTTTTTTGGCTGGGCGTGACATTGAGTAGTCTTTCACTCTCTGTCAGATCCGCATGATGGAGCGCAACGTGGAGAGCTACCTATCGGCCGGTCACGTGATCATGCCCAAGATGTACTTCGCCCTGGCCGCCATGTTCTTCTGCGCCGGAGTGGCATGGGTACACCTGCTCAAATCCAAGAGGTGATACGGTAATTGGTACTGTAGTTGGCTGTTGCGCTGAGAACAGTAGCCGGTCTTACAACGGGTCTCAGTAGTCGACTGAATAGCGCGCGTTTTGTCCGCAGCCGAGGGCTTAATTTTTGGCACTCCGCCGCTTGAAAAGCGAAGGAGTGCTATAGGAGCGGTAAAGCCTACAGTTAACACCTTCGGGGCTACCGCTCGCTACGAAGCACCTAGGGAGCCAAATTTTTTTTTAAAAGATAGCTTATGACGACGCGCAGCGTGCTCGGGGGGTGAAAAAATTTCGGCGGTGGAAGAATTTTGCGAAAATTCAAAAATTCGATTTTTTGCTAAGTAAAAAAACAGCACCCCAGAACTTTCGCAAAAGTGGGCCGACTTTGGTGATTTTTGGATATGTTGTAGGCCTTTGGGTCCTCTAGGTGGCATCGCCGGAACGGGCTCACTAGGTGGTCCGACGCGGGAGTACGGTAGCAAATTCAAAATTTTAAATTTTTTTCCGACATTTAAAAAATCATAACTCGAGTTTGCGAAGGTGGATCCTCGTCAATTTAATTTCTGACCTGGACACTTATATTACCTTTCATTCGACACCAAAACCGCCGAGGTCGGTCTTGTTGTTCGGGAGATACGCGGTCACAAAAGTCCCGGGTCCCGAGCGGAAAATTCGGATTTTCGACTTTGAGTGGATTTTTGGGCTGGAAAGCATGCCTTTAGAGCCAAATTGACCATTGCAACGTGTTCAGCGTCAAAAGTTGGTCTAGACGAACTGTCTTGACCATTTTGAGGTACTGCACCCCGGCCGCGCCGAATTTTTGAATCCCGGGGTCAAATTTTCGAAATTGTCTTTTCACTTGTTTCGGGGGTTTCCGACGACGCTGAACACGAATCCGGTGTTTGTTTTGCTATTTTGAACGCCTTTACCCTGGTTTCGGCACCCGGCCGGCCAAAAATTGGGTACCGGGGTCGAAATTTCAAAATCGCGTTGACAGTTGTGTCTGGGTTTTCTAACGCCGCAGAACGCGAATCCGTCGTTTGTTTGGCGATTTGCGGTGCATTCAGCCCGATTTTGGCCGAATACTCACGCTCTGTAAAATTTCGCAAAATTCCGAAAATACTGTCCGCATTGATTTTGCCGCGCCTACAGTACGCCGTCCATATAAGACGCGCTGAGAAAGGCGTATACGCACGCGCAATCGAACCGAGTTATAGGAAACCGAGTTAACACTTGTTAGAGTTTCTGTGCCCCCGTCTGCTAAAACAATCACGCGGAGTGCCTATCTGACGCTCAAGGAGTGTCACGTATCACTTGTCAACCTTCGTCTAAGGGGGGGGGGGGGGGGGCATATTTGAAGGGGAGGCTTGTTTCTTCAACCTCCCTCTATGGGGGTACTATTCCGGGGGAGGGGGGCGCTTGTAAGAGTATTTATGGCACGTGCTCTTCAATTATTGTTTCCAGGGAGGAGGAGGTGTTCCGCATCCACTGGCTGATGGCGCTATTGGTGTTCCTCAAGTCATTCTCGCTTCTCTTCCACGGGGTCAACCTCTACTTCATTTCTGTGGAAGGGCATCGGGAGGAGCTCTGGGCCGTCTTCTACTACATCATGCACCTGTGGGGCTTGCTGAGAAGGAACCATGTGAAGTTATGGGACTATTACTGAAGTAAACAAACCATGTCAGGCTGAAGGGGGCGCTGCTGTTCGGGGTGGTGGTGCTGATCGGGACGGGCTACACCTTCTTCAAGAACTACCTGACAGAGAGGGAGCGTCAGCTATTCATGGCCATCATTCCACTGCAGGTGTGTGATTTATGTATGGTGTCAGAGAGTGTGCGGGGCACGATACAGCTGTGTGAAACGAGCCTTCGAGGCTCGCAGTTACGGAGATTACAGCAGCCTTCCAGTGTTGTATCAGACAGAGACTGAGGGCAATACTTGTAAAGACGCACAGCTTCACTCTGTATCCTCCATGCGTGCAGGTGCTGGCCAACATTGCCCTGGTGGTCATGGAGGAGGGGGAGGAGGGGCAGCTCAACTACAGCTTCTGGCAGCAGCTCTTCATCTTCGTCGACCTCCTCTGCTGCATCGCCATCATTCTCCCTGTCGTCTGGTCCGTTCATTACTCTGAACTTTCACATCAGTTGTTCCTGTTGGAGTCATTTCAGTGTAAGGTATGTCGCAGGTCCATCCAGCACCTGCAGGAGGCGTCGAAGACGGATGGCAAGGCTGCGATGGCGCTGTCCAAGTTGAAGATCTTCCGCCAGTTCTACGTGGCCATCATCGCCTACATCTACCTGACGCGCATCATCAAGTACCTCGTGGGGGTGAGCAGAGGCTGACTGCCTACTCTGATTGTCTACAGTGCAGTACACGCTTCGCGCTAATTTATTGAAGTGTGGTTACCGTAAATCCTGCAATAAGCGCCACCCCCCAATAAGCGCCCGTCCTAGAGGTACTTCGGTTGAAAAAAAAAAATAAGCGTCCAGGGCGCTTACTGGAGGATTTACAGTATCTACAGTAGAGCTGGCGCCAGGTCAGGTACAGGCGCGCTAATAGTACCTTTCGGAAGGCACTACTTGCACACTCTTCCGTTTCGCAGTTCACGGTGCCCTTCCGCTACACGTGGCTGACCTACCTTCTGGTGGAGTCGTCGGCCTTCGTTTTCTACGTATTGACCGCCTACTGCTTCGCCCCGGCCGCCGACAATCCCTACTTGAGAGTTGGACAGTCGGACGACGACGACTCTGACTCAGATTGGGATCAGGGGCGAGTTGGCTTGTTGATCAAAACTCGAGTAGACAAGAGTCCATTGGAATGGCCTTGTGTATAGTGCGAGCCACATCAAATAGCGGGCAATAGCTTGAATGTAGTACTCGTGATCCAAGCGAGTATGGTAGCGCCCAAGGCGGGGTCTTGCAGGCTGGTGCTGACCGGCCAGACGACGCAGGTGGAGGAGAGGCACCGTCTCAAGAAGGTCAAAAGGACGGACGACGCGACCGATGGGGCGCCAGCGAACGACGTCTCTTCGAGCGCCGCCGCTTCTCCCCAAGCGTCGTCCCATTCGACGACGACGACGACGAATCTCGCGCGCGACGGCTCGGGTCCCGATATCTACTGATATTGTCGAGACTTTCTAGCGGCTTTGGGTTTGCTCTCGTGCAACAGTGGGTGGCCATTCCTCCAGACTGGGGTGATCCTATTATGGATTTGTTGGCTGGTGCAGTCGGTGCGCTTGAGTATGTATGGGATAATGTGCGCTCTGTCGGCGTCGTTGCTGCTTGTGATCGATTCGCCATACACTGGAGACTGCCGGCGCGATGCGGCAGAGGTGCGCTAGTGCTGCTGGGCGATACCCTTTGAGCTTCTCCCGCGTCCTGCTGCTCATCTACCAAAGGGGCGCCCGCCCCCAAAAGCATTGTCTCGGCCGAATTCGGTCGAGCGTGCGTGTTTGCGTTTGGGCCTTCGCTGGAACTAGTGGAAGCCAGCGACGCTCAGCTGACTAGTGTTGAACAGAGGGGGGAGAGAGGAGATAGTAGTAGCGTTGTGGGGCCGCGCACCTATGGGCCGAAACCGTGAGTACGGCGTCCACCTGCGCTCGTCGTCGTCGTTCGCGTCGTTGGTAGCATAGCGCCGCGCCGCCAAGAAGGCAAACAAAGCTCGCGCTCGGACGTAGGCTTTAGGTAGCTGCCGGCTATCGCTGACGATGTTGTTACAGTGTGTTCGGCGCTCGCACACACCTATCGGCGCCAAGGCAACAACCGAATGCTACACGAGCTGCTATGTAGGTGCAGCGCGGGCCATGCTTCCGTACGTCGCCGTTAGCTATGGAGTTTCCCTCGA
>JASAMZ010004847.1:0-10494 GCA_030248115.1 Linhomoeus sp. GSCO2_2 | reverse complement strand
CTGGGTTGTTCTATTTTCAAATTACCTCTAGAAGGAGACGCTTATTTGAAAGGGGGGGGGGGGGGGGTGGGGTCGATATAGTCCCACCTCCCCCAGGAGGGCGCTTATTCGAGGGAGGGGGATGGCGCTTATTGGAGGAAATACGGTAGTATATATCTGTTAGTAGAAGCCACTTATTTTGGTGGGTCGAAGCTACAATAGTTGTGTCGTCTTGCGTTTGACTTCGTATGTATTGGGCGTCTTCTTACAGGCACCCGATCGAGCTCTGTCTGGAGCTGCTTGGCGGAAGTTCGCCGTCGCGCAGCGACGAGGGCGACGGCGACGAGTCGGCCGGAGGTACTGCCATGCCATTTTCTGTTCTGGCAGTGAACTTTGTACATGGGTTCTAAACTTGCGCAGCAGTAGGCTCGAGCGAGAATGAGCCGGATCTCGAAACCCAACCTCCTACAGCGGGCGCAGAGGCGCCCTCTGAGCAGTCCGAGAGAGGAACCGATCCCACTGCAGCAGACAGGCCGACTTCCACTGGTGGGTATAACTTGCTGCTTGTAGCGCGCAGTTTTACGTAATATTGGAGCAATGTTGCACCCCTTCGAAGGAGTGGAAGAGGGGGAGATCGAGTCGGACGGAAGGGCCTCCTCGACCGCGGAACAGCAGCAGCAGGCGCAGCTCGTGATCGTCGACGAATACGGTAGGCGTCGTGAAGATGCAGCGCAGCGCAGTTGTCAAACGGGCGCGCCATTCGTCGCTTCAGTTGCATCGCCGTCGCCCAGCGCTCCGAGAAGCGGCGGCAGCGACGCGGGCACCTTCGCCCGGCCGCCAGGTGGCGAACTTTCGAAGACGTTTCTCATTCTTTTTTCCAGAAGTTATCGAAGCAATGTACACTTCTTTTCAACCTTCAGAGCGGCGGCGGACGGCGCCCCTGCCGCTCACTGTCCAGTGGGTGCACGCCGAGAAGCGCTACCGGCAGGAGAAGCTTAGGTCGAAGATGAAGAGTCGCGTCGTCGCCGTCGTCGACCGCCACCGTCCCTACTCCACCTCGAAAAGGCAGCAGAGCAGCGGCAGTGGCAGCGACGGCTTCCGCGTGGGCGACGCCGTCTGCTTCAAGACGGCGGATCAGGTCGTCGCCAAACGTTGTTCGCTGACGGCGACGCGTTCTCGAGCGCTTCCTTCCTTCCTTGCTGCAGATCGAGCTGCTGCGCTGTCTGACGGGGAAGGCGACGAGGGCGGCAGCGCAGCAGACGGGCGAGACGGCGGCGCCTCTGGAACAGAAGGAGAAGGTCGAAGAGCCCCGATTCCTCAACCGGCGCCGATTGGGCGTCTGGTCGGGTGGCAAGTTCTACCCTCCGCAGCCGGCTAGCAGGTGCGCCAACTTGGCGATGTCGGCTATATACTACGACCTACATGAGACGAGCGCACTGTCGCTTCTCCTTCAGCCGTCGCAGTGAGCGCCTGAACGAGGACCGGCTGCGTGAGAGCCGCGACTACGACTCCCGGATGCGGCTGTTCAACCGGGTACTTCCACCATTGCGTCACTGGCGTCCCCGTTGCTCCAAATTGGCCAAATACTGTCTATTTTTCGTTCAGAGCGAGCAGAACGAGGCAGTGCTCATGGTGAAGCACAATCTTCACCTGGCGACCCTGGGCACCGTCTGCGGCGAGTGGCCGACGGAGGAGGCGGAACTGAAGGACTCCTCGAGTGCGCCACAGCAGCCGCCGCCGAATGCCGCTCTGCTCGCGCTGCCGCGGCACAGGGACCTTCAGGCGTACCACCGCTGCGTGGTGAAGAATCGCCTGAAGCGCAGCCGCTCCCTGTCGCCTGAGACGGCGGCCAGACAGCGCCTACCGCGCGCCTATTCCATGGAAGCGGCTTCCAAAGGTTAGGTCTGGCAGATAGGTACCTAAAAACAAACCACTTAAGTGCAGTATTGCTGTGGTTGTGTGCTGCAAACTACCGTAAGTGCTCTAATAAATCCCCGGATGGCATAATTTTCAACCCTCCTGTCACCAAATATACAGAAATTGTACCAATACTTGAATTGAATATACCTTCCGTGCCATAAATACGCTTGAAATAACGTGTACTAGAGTATAGTAATTGTACCGCAGTACCATAGTACAGTGTACGTGCATACAGTATGCCTTATAGTACACGTACGCTGTAGCCTGTAAGGCAGGGGGTACTATTTGATACGGGGTGGCTTAATCATATTAGAGAGGGGAAGGCTTATTAGAGTATTTACGGTAGATGTATGCGTGTTGTCACTGTCGTTGTTGTTGTTTAGCTTCGGTCTCGTCTTCTGTAGCGATTGACTTGACTTATCCATTCCCCGTCCCGATTCCAGCGAAGAAGCTGGCGGCCGGCCACCAGCTGGTGGAGCGTCTGATCGAGTCGGAGCTGCGCGCTCGCGGCTCCCAGATGGATCCCGCCCGGAAGCGCAACCTGGAACGGGAACTGGAGCGCCTGAAGCGGAAGCGCCGACGCAGCGACGACGACGACCACAGCGACGACGACAGTGGCTCGTCCTCGCGCAGATCGAGCTCGTCGGCCGATGGGAGGTGAGAGGTCAATACAGGAAGATTGTTCGTGAGTTCTACAGCAGTTATCAATGTCGCTATGCGCAAAGGGATTTCGTGAGGGAGTCGCGACGGGCGAAGCGGAGCCCCTCCCCTCCCCCGCCGCGCCGTTCCACGGGCAGCAACGGCGGTTGGTTGCCGCTGCGCCCCAGCCGAGTAGCCGGAGAAAGTTCGCGGTCGGTGTATATGCACGTCTGCTATTTGTACGTGTGTTACAGTGCTGACGTGTAGTATATACTGTAGTCTGCCTCGAGAGATGAGTGCGCACTCGCAATAGCCACGTTTTCTCTTCAGGTCGCGCCCGCCGCCTCTGAGCTCGCCGAATAGTACCCGGCCGCGACGGCGCAGTCGCGGGCGCAGCAGGTCCAGATCCAGAGGCCCTCCGTCCCACCTTCTCGAGGGCAGAAGACGGCGGGACGGCGACGACGACGGCCAACGGTACTGCGCTTGCCACTCTTTGTGGCTTGGTTGACCGTGCCGACAGATCACATTCCGACCTGCTTCAGGCACGCCGAGAGAAGGAAGCGAAGTCGCGATCGCACGTCGTCGCCCCATCGAAGGGTGGAGGGCGCGGAAGCGTCGCCGCCTTCGACCGAATCGGCGGAGACGACGCCGCCGGGCGCCGAAGAAGCTGCGCCTTCGCTGCCAGCGGCCATTTGCGACCCATTGGCTTCCGTTGTCGTTCCCCCTTCGGAGGGGTCGCCGACGGAGGAAGTGGAGCTTTCCTCGTCGCTTCCCCAGCCTTGGGTCCCAACGACGCAGGCGCCGCCGCCCGCTGTGCCCCACCAAGCACCGCTTCCACCGCAGCAGCCGGCGGCGGCTCACTGGGCGTCCTACGCGTCCGCGTCATCAACCGCAGGTGCTTACTACTCCTGAGTCCTTCAATCGGTACTTGTCGTACTGCCGACTGCTCGCACTTCAGCTGGCGGGTACTACGGCGGCGCCCAACAGGCGCAGTCCTACTACAACAACGACTACTACCACGCCAGCTACCAGCAGCAGCAGCAGCAGTTCCACACCCACCCTTATCACCATTCCCAGTCGTGGCAACAACAGCAGCAGAGTTACTTCCATCAGCAGCAGGCTGTGCAACCGCCGCCGCCGCCGCAGCAGCAGCAGTTGCAGCAGCAGTACCAGCGACAGGGGTCGGCGCACTTCGCCGGCTACCACGGAAGAATCATCGACCGTCGCTCGCTGCCTTGAGTGGCGATTGGGGCGTTCCACTTGCTTTCACGAATCTTCTCGTACTTCGTTTGATTGTTGCGCTCTATCCACTGCCAGATATCGGCTATGGAAAGCCGTACCTCGCGCTCAAAGCGGTCTGTTGCTCAACCGCTTTCGCGCTTGAGAGGGTGTGCCGTGTGCCAGTGACAGTATGACGATCGATTGTTTATTGCGCGTGCCTTGTTTCTGCCAATCATGACACGACGTCGGCGCTGCTTCTGTTCCCAGAGTTCTCACTTGCCTTCGAGATTTTGTCTTGCGCTCTTGTTCTCATCTGTACCGTGAACTCAGAGATTTCTCCAGACAACGTTTTCCGGCCGCTCGTTGGTTTCTGTTTTTGTTCTGGTTTCGTGTTGCGTTTCATTTATACGTAACGTGCTTTGTACACGTGCTTTTACCGTATCCCAATGAACCCTAGTTGCACCGTTATGTTCTTCTGTAGCGGCGTACGTACACGACTTAGCTAGCGAACCGACGGCGTGGCGAATTGAGATGCACCTATGACTACCTTTACGCATTCGCGCTCTGCTAGCTCTATGGCCTACATGGTACGGTATCTACTCGTTGGATCACAGCGCCTCCTCATCCACTTCCCATCTCTCACAGCAACTGGCAACATTCTCTCACTGATCCACGACGATGGGACCGACGTTGGCCAGCATTTTGTCGCCCTGCAATGAGCCGCTGATGCGCTTGCGCTCTTGCGCCTTCGCACTATGTACATGTCGCGCGCTTGCTTTGGGTGTTGTGCCTGCTGCCAAGCGAGTAGCAAAATTCAGAATCTGTTCCACTGGAAGCACCAAAGGACAACCGAGTTGGCCATCACTCTCTCTGTTTCTGCCTACCCAACCAACCAAACATCAAGTGGAGTAGTAGTAGCAAGCTGTCAGCTACGGGAAACCAAAATAGCATTCGCCTGCTCGCGAGCCACGAATCGGTTTGCGCCATTCTCCATGAGGCCACAAACAAGCAGGACGTACATATACACAGAGTGACAGACGCGCGGCCACAAAAGAATCCAAAGGGGAATTGTACAACTTAGGGGAGCGAATCGAGTTGACAAACTGAAGGGACTTCTTGCTCGCATGACAAGTGGCGCAAGACGCACAGAAGACGAGCTACCGTACTTCGGACAACAACGACGCCACGGCGCAGAAAGGGTACACGCTTGACGGGGCACAACCTGGGAAACGGACGGACGAACACCGCAGTCCGCGAAACTACATTCCGACTCCATGTCAATATGCGCGTCGGCTGCTGATACATGACAATCTCGGTGGGAATTAAGTAATCTAGAACAACAGCGCGTACAACAGCGCAAGTGGTCGCGGTCACGTTCAGGAGGGAACTGAGAAGGCACAGCGGGTATAACTCAGTGTGTAGAAGTTGGTCAGCTCAAAGGGCGGGTATGCGCGCGCGCCTGCGTCTTCACTGGGGGTTGAGCAGCTTCTCGAAGCAGTGGTGGCAGTAGGGCTTGCCCTGCTGCTCCTTGAAGGTGCCCTTGTTGAGCTGTCGGCGGCAGAAGCTGCAGAGGAAGTGCTCGGGGTGGAACTTGCGGCCCATGGCCGTGACGCAGCGGCCGCTGATCGGTTTCTGGCACCCAGAGCAGAGGCTTCCGCGCGTCTCGTGGTAGTGGGTCTCGCAGAAGACCTGGCCCTCGTGGTCGAAGTAGCTGCCGCCGGCGAAGGGACGACGACACGTCTGCGCGAGAACACACAACAAGCTGGCACGATGGGCGAACGGAGGAGGGGAACTGACTAACGTCTGTTGGTTACTAAGCTCTATGCAAGGTCTTCGTCGTCGCCATGCACGCGCTCGAGCCGGCCATGCCACACGCGCGCGTTGTCGGCAGCTCACAGAGGCACTTTGATTCGTAGCGTCAGCAGAAGGCGCAAGGGACGTTTATCGCCAACTGTGCGCGCGTGTATGCATCGTCGGCGCAGCTACGCGTCTTACCTACAACTTCTCATCATGATAGTAGTCGTCGTCGTACCTGGCAGACGAAGCACTCCGGGTGCCACTGGCTGTTGAGGGCGGTGATGTAGTTGTTCTGTATAGGTTTGCGGCAGCCGTGGCACCTTGGGGCGAACATCCGGAAGTAGTCTCGACGGCAGAAGGCCCTTCCCTCCTTCTCGTGGAAGCCGCTCTCGCCGAACTCCGCGCCGCACTCGAAGCAGACGAAGTGCTCGGGGTGCCAGGTCTTCTCCAGGGCAGCGATGCAGCGCTGAGAGGAGCGCAAGTGTCCCCAGCGCATATGAGCCATAGGTGGGGTTGGGGGGGGGGGGGGGGGGGGGGGGGGCTGACAAGAACAAGAACCTCGTACATGGAGCTCTCCAAAAACAGTCCAAATTGCCAAAGAAGTGCCAACAAAGGCTCATTATCGCTCACTTGTGTACCAACTTGCACCAAAACGACTCAAAAATGTTCACGAATAGCGCTGCAAACAAAAATTGTTCACTTACTTTAGGTCATTTTTGGGAAGATTTACTGATTCTAGGGGGTAGCTGGAATCTCGGCTAGGGGAGGGAGGGTTCTACTCACGTCCTTGATGGGTCCGTTGCAGTAGGCGCATCTGGGCGAGAAGAGGTTGTGGTAGTCGTTCTCGCAGTAGGCCTTCTGGGCGCGCTCGAAGAAGTTCCGATGGCCCAGCTCCTCGCCGCAGTGGGCGCACACGAAGTGCTCCGGGTGCCACATCTTCCCGAGGGCGATGATCACCTGAGCAGTATAGGAGAGGAGACGGTAGCAGTAACTGTCGCGAACTACAAACCGAAACGCCTACGGTAGATCCTCCAATAAGCCCCCCCCCACCCTCCGAACTGCCCCCCTCCAATAATACCCTACCCCTACCTACCCTACATCCTGCTGTTAGCATAGGTCGTGCAGATACACTGTATGTATGAATACTGTACTACGATATTACTACATCTACTACATATAGCTAATATGCCTTTGGTACACGTCATGGTAAGGATATCCGCTGAGGGGTCGAAATAATAAGTTCGCCCCCCCCCCCCCAAAGATGGTTGAAAAAACCACCGGGTTTTATTAGAAGGCTTACGGTACTTCCACTCTGCATAAGGAGGATCGAAAACGTTTTCACCTCTCCCCTCTGCTGGACCCACACCGCTTACTGTACGAGCTACAGTACTCCAAAAGCCTTCCTACCTGCCCGACGATGGTCTTGTTGCAGGCGGAGCAGTCTCCCTTGGGTATGGTGCTGATGCCGTGCTTGTTGAGGTCGCTCTGCAGCGAGCCCAGCGCCGAGTCGAGCGCCGAGTCGTTCATGTCGGCCAGGCGGGCGCTTCGCTGCTGCTGCTGCGCCGGCGCCGAGTAGAGCTGCTGGTGCGACGCCTAAGTGGACGCCGGGGCAATAAATAGTCCACAGAGCGTACACTCACTCGCACACACACCTGAACTTCGCTGGCTGCTTCAGGAGCGCCACTCGACTGCTGCTGCTGCGCCGCCGCCGGTGGTCGCCTTGCGTCACTGGAAAGAGGGTGGAAAGACTAAGGAATGCGACTGCACTGTTTCGAGGAGCAGAGAACGAGAACGGCGCCGCTAGCTACTACTAGGGCTGGCTGCTGCTACCACAACCGAGTACTTACGCCTCGACGCGGCGAACGAAACAATGGAGCGGGCACGAGACCCCAGCGCCTAATCGTAAGCTCACAGCGACAGCGTGTGGATTCCCGAAAACTGGACAGAGAAGCGCAGCGCATTTCTAGCAAGGGGAGGGAGAGAGAGAGCGATCGAGTCGAGGCTCGTTCCAAAGACAAACAGAAAGTAGCTGCCTTCGCCCCTCTGGAAGCGCAGGCACACACGGCGGCGAAACCGTCGCAACTAGCAGCTGCTGCGTTCGTCGTCGTCCCGATTTTCCTCGCGCAACGACGGCGAACAACCTCGCAAAGAGCGCGAGCGCACAAGTGCTTAGGGGAAGCACGGCAGCCTCTCGCTAGTCGCAATCCCCGCTGCAACGCTAAGCAAGCTACTGTAGACGTGCATAGTGCGGCTCGAAAGCAATTTGCGACGACAATGACAAGCAATATTACTTTTCATTGGGAGCGAACAACTAAGCCTTGCACAGGACAAAGAAACAGCGAACCACTCCAACCCACTAGACAGCGCACAGCCAGCTACATCTCACATTCTACAGTAACTATACGCTTGGCGCTACAGTAAACCCACACTCAAAACGAGACTCAAAAGCGGCCGACTCACTGGTTGTGGGCGCGCCCCTCAGTCCTCTCGGCCCTTCCATTGGTGGGGCTGTTCAACTGGTCGACCAGCGTCGTGCCCGCTGAAGAAGAAGGAGCGTGGAAGTACCACAAGCGCAGCGCTTCCATTCCATGTACTGCTACCGGCTCTCTTCTGGTCGTAGTCGTCCAGCAGCTGTTCCAAGTCTGCTAGACCGTGGGAGAGCGGCGGACGCGGCGCCGTCTTCGTCACAGCAGCCCTCTGCGGCTGGTAGACGGGCTGAATGGTCCGGCGGACTTTTCGTGGAATATCGCGGCCTAAGATACTCCCTCTCACACGACACACATAAGACCGTAGAAACAGCAGATCCAATGTGACGTGTATTATAGAGTCAATTTCTAGCACTTGTGCACAACCGAAGGAACCGTGACGTCTACAGTGGCGGACAAGTGTTTTAGACCGTCGCGCACTTTTGAATTGCGCGGCCGGTAACTTGCGGATAACCGGCGCGACTAATAATTTGCGCCTCAATACTATACGGTAGGGTGTCCTTTCAACGCTGCGCAAGCAACAGATTCATATCTCGCACGCTGCCCTACTTGCGGCGCCGTTTGGCGTGGACATGTGTTTTAGACCGCGACAAGTGTTTTAGACCACGCACTATTCTATCAGTCAGGGGCGCATAAAGTGTCAGTAAGACAAAGAGTGCAGTATGACAGCACAGCACTAGTACTTCGTAGCGAACCCATTCTTCTCAATCACCTCGGCGCAACGACGTGGCATCGAGTCTACCAACTTCTCGCAAATTTCGACGGGAATTTCCTGCCACGTTTTCTGGATCAAGTTCCACAGGCGATCGGTATTCTCCGGATTGTGCTTCTTGATCTCTCTGTCGACGATTTCCCACAGATTTTCGATTGGATTGAGGTCAGGAGACTGAGCTGGCCAAGGGAGAAGGTCGATTCCCTTGTCGGCAAACCATCGGGTGGCGCGGGCAGATGTGTGTTTGGGGTCGTTATCCTGCTGGAAAATCCAGCGGAGCGGCAAACTCTCCACGAAATCCTCCGTCAGGGCCTCCTCGAGAATGCCACAGTACTTTTCGGCGTTCATAATCCCCTCTATCCTGACTACGGGACCTGGACCCGACCTTGAGAAAGCGCCCCAGACCATGACGGATCCTCCACCACCTTTGACTGTCCCCTTTGTGCAGCGCGGGTCGAATTCCTCTCCAATTCTGCGTCTAACGTACACTCTGCCATCGCTGCCAAACCGATTGAACTTGCTTTCATCCGTCCATAGCACTTTGGCCCAGTTTGGAGGCTCCCAGCCACCATGATCCCTAGCCCACTGCAGACGCCGCTGACGGTTGACTGCAGAAATGAACGGCTTCTTCCTTGCCACCCTCCCTATGAGGTCAAACGAGTTCAGGCGACGCTGGACAGTCCTAGACGACACCTCGAGACCGGGTAGAGCATTGCTGATGTCGACAGCAGTGAGCCGACGATTGGATTCTGAAAGTCTCCGGATCCTGGTATCCATCCGCGCGTCAGTTTTGCGGGGTCCTCCTGACTTTGGGCGGTCTTTAGTAGATCCAGTCTCCTCATACTTCTTGTAGCAGGCTTGGACGGCCGTTTTGGAGCAGTTTAGTCGACTGGCAATCACAGCGAAGGACAAACCCTCTTCTCTTAGAGCGACTACCGCGCCACGTTGCTCTTCAGTTAGTCTGGGCATTATTCCAGCAGCCTACCCAAGCAAAACTAACACAAACTGCTTGTAAGTGCTTCAATAATCTGATTTGATTGCCATGACGCGCTGTCTGGTGTTATCGCGATCATACTGGCTAAGTTACCATCTCGGTCTAAAACACTTGTCGCGGTCTAAAACACATGTCCACGCCAAACGGCGCCGCAAGTAGGGCAGCGCGCGAGATATGAATCTGTTGCTTGCGCAGCGTTGAAAGGACACCCTACCGTATAGTATTGAGGCGCAAATTATTAGCCGCGCCGGTTATCCGCAAGTTACCGGCCGCGCAATTCAAAAGTGCGCGACGGTCTAAAACACTTGTCCGCCACTGTAAATGCGCAAGCTGCTAACGTCCACCAAAATTCTCAAGACTACAGTAACCCACAAAAGTAGCAACTCGAAGCAATTCACCTCCTGATCGACCGTTCTCATCGCAGTGGCAGCACCGTTCTGCGTTCCGTCGTCGTTTTCGTTGCCGTAGCGCTCGGAGAGATTGGCTCGCTTCAGAATCTCCGTCGTCTCCTGCAGGTCGTTGAGCAGAGCGTCTGAAGCGCCAGACACGACGCTTCGCCAAAAGTCTGCGTGCCCAGTGGTACTGCTGCACAGATGTTGGTGTAACTCCGAGCTGCGCTGGGAGAAGCTTTTGGATTCTTAGCTAACTACGCAGTTGTGTAAGCGGAGGCGGCGGCGCCCGCTGCGGTTCTTTTGGAAACATCAGCTGTTCCACTCAACTACAGAGAGTGCAGTGGCGGGCCCAGG
>JASAMZ010004844.1:0-98796 GCA_030248115.1 Linhomoeus sp. GSCO2_2 | reverse complement strand
GGTTGAGCCGAACGGCGCGGCATCGAGGCAAAATTGGCCCAAGACGTTTAAATTGGCGCCTATGCTAATTTGACAGGGTACGATTCCATTGGAATGCTTGGAATGTACGCCTAATTGCCCATGGAGCAAGCGACGCCAAAACCGACGCGCGACGGCAATTATCCAAGCGTCGTCATGCCACTCCTTTGTTTGCTACACAAAGGAGGCGGTCTCTATAAAAGGGGGAAGGGATTTCAGTCTCTTTCTCTTAGGAGTGAACCCTTGCCCAACGGAGGTCGTGTAAAAGGAACCAGCCGGAAGGCTAAAGCCTGTGTAAAGGTCCCCAGGCCCGGTCCCCAAAACCCTAGCCCTTAGGGATTGTGGATGCTAAGCGTAGGAGCGCAGTTCCTCTTCCGCAGCTGTTTCGTACGAACTATCCCGTTTCCACTACAAAAGTGGGGAGAGTCGTACACTGTAACGCCTGCAGAACAGCGACCGGCGGAAGTCAATCAGGCGTGAGTTCTGTCTGAGTTAGTACGAGAACACACTACTTAGCGGCCTGGGAGGTCGGCTGTTTGCCTCCGAACGAGTGGTGTTGTTAGGAGAACTCGGGTGCAGGAGTCTGTTAGCTGCTATCGTCGGGCGATCGATCCTAGTATCCTAGGGAAGTGGGAGTCCTAGCCACTGATACGCCCTTGCATATGACTCCAAGCAGTGCCTGCGACTTTTCCCCTGTGATTCACATTTCACAGCCACGTTCTCTCTTAATATTCACTCAGCCAGCCGCTTTCAGGGAGCATCAAGGAATTTTGAGCTTATGAAAGCGCAATAATTGTCGATTGTTGATAGTAGATTGCGCATGATTATGGATGATTCATATCATCGCGCAACAAAATAGTCGCTCCAAATATAAGTCCCCGGGACTTCTATTTGGCAGGAAATCTTAATAGAAGCCCCTGGAACTTCTATTTGGGGGGAAAACTGCCAGTCGCTGGGTTTATCCATATTGAGTTTTCCGACAGTCTGTTGCACGGCGCGCGGACGGTCTGTTGCGCAGCAGGCGACGCAATACCTCCATCTGCTATTCCCGAGTCGGGTCGGAGTGCTTCTATGCAGGGGCTCCTGCACGTAATCCTTGTTTTGCGATTTTGGACGCCTTTGCCATGATTTTGAAGACGCCCGGCCGACAAACAAGTGATACGTGACACTCCTTGAGTGTCAGATAGGCACTCTGCGTGATTGTTTTAGCAGCTTTTGCAAAGCGTTAGCAGCTTTTAGCTTTTGCAAAGCGGAGTGCCAAAAACAAGAGCCCATAACTTTCGCAATACTGGGAAATTTGCTCATTTTTTCGCTCGGCCTCAGCCGAGCGAACCCTATCAAGAGCTCGGCGTGCGTGCGTACGTACGTACCGGGTGTCCCATAAATCCAGGCCCCCCGTCCACAGCAAGCAAGCAGGCAACTCTACGTGGTGAAACTTTAACAGATTGAAGTTCAATGTCTTGGGACATCTGACACCAAATTTCAGCATCATACACAAACTTTTGCGGAATTGCGGACACAAAACCCAAAATTGGTTAACTACTCAAGACTCGCCGTCTTCTGTCGGCCACAACTTTCGCTAGACTGCAGCTAATTTGGTGCGAGTTGTACCGCTTTGAAGTAGACAGATTAGGCTTTCGAATGGTCTTTGAACAAAAATTGTAGCTTGTACCAGGCATGAGAAAGGTCGAAACAAAGTTGGTTTGCCGACCCCAAAGCAGGAGGCAGTCAGCCCCTCCTGCTGCAGCAGGGCCTCCTCCACGACTGCCAGCCGCCGTGACCAATTTTGGGTTTTGTGCCCGCAATTCCGCAAATGTTGGTGTATGATGCTGAAATTTGGTGTCAGATGTCCCAAGACATTGGACTTCCATATGTGTAAGTTTCAAGGCGTAGAGTTTCCTACAATTTGCTGTAGAGGGGGGGGTCTGGACTTATGGGACACCCGGTACGTACGTACGTATGTGCGTGGGTCACGCTTGCTTCGGGCTTAATAACTCGCTCGTCTGACGTCGCAGGATGGAGTTTGAGACATCGTCGAGTAGCCTGCGGACTCCTCTAGCCACCTGAGTAGTCGAAACCAAAACAACTTTTTAGAATCGCGCGCTACAGTATCCCAAAGTGGGGTCCATTTTAAGACAAAAGTTGACCAAACCTAGTCAAATCGCATATCAAAATGAAGCGCTCGAGCTCCTGAGCAAGAATCCGACAATGAAAAGTTTCAAAAGTTTGAACAGAGGGCTACAGTAACCAAAACGCGTCGGACAGTGCTGATTTTGGCATAGTCGCGGGCTCTATAACTCGCTCGTCTGACGTCGCAGGATGGAGTTTGAGACATCGTCGGGTAGAGCCTGCTGACTCCTCTAGCCTTCTAAGTGGTCGAAACTAAAATAAGTTTTCAAATTCGAGCGCTACAGTATCCCCAAGTGGGGTATATTTTAAGACAAAAGTTGACCGAACCTAGCCTAACCGCATATCAAAATGAAGCGCTCGAGCTCCTGAGCACGAATCCGACATTAAAAAGTTTCAAAAGTTTAAACAGAGCGCTACAGTAACCAAAACGCGTCGAAAACTGAAAACGACACCCTTGCTTCGGGCTTAATAACTCGCTTGTCTGACGTCGCTGAGTTGAGTTCGACACATTGACGGGTAGCCCTTCGGTTCGGTCTCCTCTCGTGAACTGTGACGTCGACATTATAACAAGTTTTAAAAATTGCGCGCTACAGTATCCCAAAGTAAGGCTCGCGAAAAGTCAAAACTTCACCAAACCTAGTATAATCGCATATCAGAGTGAAGCGCTCGAGCTCCTGAGCACGAATCCGACAACAAAAAGTTTCGAAAGTTTAACTAGAGAGTTACAGTATCCAAAGCGCGTCGAAAACTGGAAACGACACGCTTGCTTCGGGCTTAGTAACTCTCTTGTCTGACGTCGCTGAGTTGCGTTCGACACATCGACGAGTAGCCCTCGGTGCGTGAACTGTGACGTCGACATTATAACAAGTTTTAGAAATTGCGCGCTACAGTATCCCAAAGTAAGGTCCAAGTAAGTAAGTTATGTTTGCTCTTTTTTCGGGATCACATGATATATGAGAGACAAAGTTACACGGACACGTCAGTTGTCGAGGTGAGCTCGGCAGCACTCAGTCCAAACGTATGTTCATCCTTGCCAGCTGCGACAATGGACTTCCAGTGGTTGACGCTCGGCTTGCCTCCAGACGTGGCACTGCTGCTGTCCGTCTGCGAAATGAGATTGTACTGTGCGGTTTGGCGCGTGTGATAGAAGAAGAGCGTGCTCTAACATACCTCCGTTGTGTCGCCCACTAGCCACGTGGCCGACGTTTTCTCCGTCATGGACGTCTTCTCTGAGGGACTGGAATTGTTCTGCGTCAATGCTGGCGGCTTAGCCTTTCTTGCCTTCCCTTTTTGGCACTCCGCTTTGCAAAAGCAGGAGTGCTATAGGGGGCGTCGGATTGAACAGAATCATCTTACCAAGCTTTCTCGCGCTACACAAATCGGATCGCCAAGCGGTTTTTTGCGTTAGATAGGTTGAGTCGACGCGCTGCGTGGACAAGAAACTAGAAAATTCCGGTGGTGGAAGAATTTTGCGAAAATTCAAAAATTCTAATTTTTACTAAGTAAAAAAAAACAATACGCCATAACTCTCGCAAAAGTGGGCCGATTTTGACGATTTTTGGATATGTTGTAGGCCCTTGGATGTTCTTCAGAGCAAAACCGGAACGGGCTCCCTAGGTGGTCCGACGCGGGAGTACGGTAGAAAATTTGAAATTTCAAAATTTTTTTCGACCTTCAAAAAATCAGAACTCGAGTTTGCGACGGTGGATCTTCGCCAAGTTTTAACTTGTCAAAGAACGCTATATTACCTTTGATTTGAGACCAACACCGCCGAGATTGCTTTTGCTGTTCGTGAGCTACGCGGTCACAACGGTGCTGGGTCCGAGCGGAAAATTCCGATTTTTTACTTTGCGTGAACTTTTCGGTTCGAAAGCGTGCCTTTGGCGATAAATTGATAATCGCAACGTGTTCTACGTCAAAAGTTGGTCTAGACGAAGTGTCTTGACCATTTTGCGGTGCCGCACCTCGGCCGCGTCGAATTTTTGAATCCTGGGGTCAAATTTTTAAAATTGTGTTTTCACTTGTTTCGGGTGTTTTCGACGACGCTGAACACGAATTTGATGTTTGTTTTGCGATTTTGGACGCCTTTACCATGATTTTGGCGCCCGGCCGACCAAAAATTGGGTCCTGGGGTCAAAATTTCAAAATTGAGTTGACAGTTGTTTCTGGGCTTTCTGACCCCGCTGAACACGAATCCGGCGTTTGTTTTTCAATTTGCAGTGCATTTACGCTGCATTCGGCGTCAGAGGGCACACCCAAAGCGTGTCCAAATTTGTCCAATCCAAACATGTTCAAACTTGTTCAAACACGTCCAACCTTGTTCGAACACTTTCGTCGACACCTGAAGGCGAAACCGACGTTTGTTTGCGTGAAGGCTTATTACCAAGTAGTGAGACGACCGCCAAGTCTACTGTGCTTCGGAACAAGCGGAGTGCCACCCTGAAGGTCCCCTTCAGCGTTCAACTAGTTCCTCATTGTTCTGCCTGGTGGGCTGGGCAGCACAGGCAGCGGAAGAGTCTCGGGGTCGTTCGCGCGGGTACTCTTGGCGTCGTCGAAATGCTCAGAAGCGCCGCACGGATCCGAGTAGCTCAGCAGAGCGGGACTACTACTCGCGGTAAAATCTGAATGAGTGCACCCCTTTTACTGACTGCGTGCACCCCTTTTGCTGACTGAGTGCACCCAACGTAAATCTGGCTGGCGTCCAGAATTACTGACTGCGTGCACCCCACGAAATTACTGACTGAGTGCACCCCATTCGTCGGCACTCTTGTGACGGGCGCTCTATAAACTTCAAGCAGGATTCTCGTTTGAATTCAGGCTATGCTTAGGCTCGCCCTGCGCCCACAGTGCACAAGAGTCAGTCGGCGTCGCAGTCTGGCGCAGTGGCGTAGCCAGGGGGGAGCAATCGGGGCAAATGACCCCCCCAGATGCCGGCTTTGCCCCCCCCAGATGGCCAGCAAGAGAAAAAATTTTCGCCTGCGGCGCTATAAATAGTAAAAATTTTCGCCTGCGGCGCTATAAATAGTAAAAATTTTCGCCTGCGGCACTATATTTAGCAAAAATTTTCTCCTGCGGCGCTATAAATAATGAAAATTTTCGCCTGCGGCGCTATAAATAGTAAAAATTTTCGCCTGCGGCGCTATGAATAATGAAATTTTCGCCTGCGGCACTATATTTAGTAAAAATATTCGCCTGTGGCGCTTTAAATAATGATTATTTTCGTCTGCGGCACTATGAATAATGAATATTTTGCCTGCTTCGCTGTAAATAGCAAGATTTTACCCGCGCGCTCATTTTGCACCCGGTAGCATTCAACGAACGGCTAGAAATTTTGCCCTCCCCAAAATTTTTTTGCCCCTCCCACTTGTCAATCCTGGCTACGCCACTGGTCTGGCGGGTCGAAACTTAGGCTTAACGCGACCGGTGACCGACTTCAGGGCGCGCGGAGCGTGGTGGTCGCGCTAAGCCTCAGCTGAGACCCGCCAGGCGCGACGCCGACAGAGTTTTAGTGCAAACTGTAAGTGGAATAAACACTCCTCTATCTAATTCACCGCCTGCTTAGGCCTGCTGTGCCCCTTCTATGCACTCGCTCCGTGCCAAAAGGTGGCGGATGGCCAGGCTCACGGGGTGCACGCAGTCAGTAATTTTGTGGGGTGCACGCAGTCAGTAATTCTAGACGCCGGCCAGATTTACGTTGGGTGCACTCCGTCAGTAAAAGGAGTGCACGCAGTCAGTACAAGGGAAACGTGCAGGAGAACCTGCAGTGAAGCACTCCGACCAGAACGGGAGAAAGCAGACCGCCACTCACTTATAATGAGAAATAAGGCCGATTTCCGCCCGAAGATTCTCCACAATTTCCGCCGGCGCGCGAGTTTCAGAGTACGCATATTCCCTCCACTTACAAGGACCGGCGCGCAGCAGAAGTCCACCGAAATCCTGTAGACCAAGCCGAATTGAGCCCAAAATTTGCCATTTCGGTTCGATTCAACATGTAGCCGGCAGCTAAGATTCGGGGCTGCGCCAATCGCCGACTCGCCTTACCATTTTGGACAGGAAGAATTGACAATTCATGCGCAAATGCTCACTTTACCACGCCGTCTTTCCGCACTGCATTTCCTTCAATCCAGAAGTTTGAATGGGCGCGCAACTTTAAGTTACAACACAGTTTGAGGAGAGTACGGTAAAAGTTGCATTCAAATCTAAATTTCGGCATTAGGAAAGTGGCTGTTTGAAGGCAAAATCGACACAATATGGAGAAACCAATAGCGAATTCGCGTTCCTCGCCGCGAAATACTACCCTAGAATCGACACTTCAACCGTACAATTACCACACTTTCAGTTTCGTCGAATACGATAGGGCTACGATAGGTCGATTTTCGACCAAAACTCGCCAATCTTGATCCAAAACGCCAAAATAACGCCAGATTCGGCATCAGCGACCTCGAAAGCACCGGGATCGACTCCAACATTGATTTTGACCACCCGGGTGGAAATTCGAATTTTGGACGCGGCCGGGGTACGGTAGCCGGAAAAATATTTTTGAACATCGATTCCGGATCAGTTTTCGACGGGGAATCGCGTGGTGCAGTCCATTTGACTATAAATAATCGCAATCGCAAATTTGACTATAAATAAAAATCTTGCAATAGGACAGACCTTGCAACAGGACAGATTTTGCGACAGGACAGACCTTGCAACAGGACAGATTTTGCAACAGGACAAATCTTGCAACAGGACAGATCTTGCAACAGGGCAAATGTTGCAACAGTACAGACGTTGCAACGACAAATCTTGCAACAGGACAGACCTTGCAACAGGACAGATTTTGCAACAGGACAGACCTTGCAACAGGACAGATTTTGCAACAGGACACAACTTGCAACAGGACAGATCTTGCAACAGGACACATCTTGCAGCAGGACACATCTTGCAACAGGACACATCTTTCAACAGGACAGACCTTGCAACAGGTTGCAACAGGACAGGTCTTGCAACAGGGCATACGCTGCAATAAGACAGACCCTTCAACAGGACAGACTTGCAACAGGTCAGACCTTGACAATGAACAGGGCGGACGTTGCGGCGCGCGCGCGAGGCGACAGCTCCGTTGGCTCACAACAGGACAGACCTTGCAACGGACAGACCTTCAACAGGACAGATCATGCAACAGGACATTACGGCCATTGACGACTGCATTCCATGCTGTTCAGATCACAGAAATTCTTCTGCAACAGGAAGGAACGGCTAGTACTTTTTACAACAGATGACATAATTATTTGCAGCTTTGTCTGCTGGTACCACTACCATATTTCGATGTAATTTGCGCAAATTTTGGAATGCAATTTCGTAATTTATACCTGAATTCTCCTCTTGCACCTGTCTAGCAGCTGAGCGCCTGATTCTCCTTTGAACGACGATTCTGTAGAGTTGTAGCGCCCTCTGATAGAGCATAGGGTCCAGTCGTCTCTTCTTTCTGTGCTTGGCCACAAATGAGCTCCAAATTTCTTCGCTAGACTGTACAACGTCGTCCCAGTTGATTCTACCTGGAATCCTAAATTTCGCACCATAATTCATCAAAGTTCGCAAATTTATATCTTCTATGTATTCCAAATTTCCGGTGACGACATGGCCGGCTGGCCCATACAGAAAGTTTGAGTTGTGGCAATCACAGTCGTTTTCAATCAGATTTCTCAAATTATTCAAATCAAGCTTCGCTAGAAATTTTGCATAATTGCATATAGTTCTACTAGCCGGCTCTAAACTTCGCAGCGTAACTAAAATTTCGTCACTAGCGAAAATTTCTGGGAATTTTTGCCGAAGTTCTCTGTCTCTAAATATTTGTTGCAGTCGCACTATTTCGATACCTCTGTTACAGTAGGTGCCAATTGCTACTAAACTATCCTTCACAGATTTCGTTTGCGGTTTTTCGAAATTTTTAGCCAAAAACGCCAAAATAATTTCTGCAATAATTGGGTCCATTTCTATTTCTTTTCCAACAATTTGCTGAACAATCCTAGTTCTATTTGTAGCTTTTGATTGGCGCAGAATTCCACAAATTTTGTCATATGAGGTACTTTGCAACAGCTTTGCCTCGAAGTTGTCGAAATTTGCGCCACTATTTCTATTTATTTTGTTACCTCTGGGCCGCGGCCTCCTCTTTCCGTTGACCGTCAGAAACGGGCACTTGGGATACTGTAGACAGGACGAATATTGCGTCAACTTTCCTATTCCCTTTAGACGATCATTCAGTCCCAACGGATAGGCCGAATTAAGGGCTCGAATCCAAATTCAAAATTCCCAAACCTATTATGCTCAAAGGTGCAAATTTGATTGTCACAAGTGAACCAAACTCAACAAAATAGCGACACAGGTGTAATGGATGTGATTTTGGGTCTACAGTAAGGTCCCATGCGACCGCTTCTCTCTCATGCTCACACATCGATTTCCGCTCTGTCGCTAGCGCTCCCAAACTTATCACTCTATGATCATTGTCTTTTGCTATTGTTCTCATGTAGTATCATCCGCCTCTCCTGTGCTTAGACTGCTCTGTCACCTTCTCACGCTTCTAGATTGTTTTGGTATCACACACCTTTGCAGGTGATCTAGGGTGTGTTTGGGTTTGTCCTGTACTACTTAAGTTGGTTGTTTGTCTGTCTTAATCAGTCGGCAATCTTCTGGTCTCTAGCTGCTCTAGCTGTTCAGTTGAATAAAGTTGTAGTGGGCCAAGTCCCCATTACAAGTGGTGTCCGAGACAGTCCCGCTGTCTCTCTAGGAACGTACCGGGCTCCTGGCAAAAAGGAGGAGGGTACTGTTCAGTCTGGTCTGGTGATAGTAAAGCGCTCGACGCGCCATGGCCGACTCCGACAAGGTGAAGAGGCTGAAGGATCAGCTGGCTCGCGCGCAACGCGCCAACGAGCGAGACGCTGCCAAGTGGAAGGAGGAGCGAGAGGCCTTCCAAAAGCAAGTCAAGGAGCTCCAAGAGGCCCAGCAGCAGCAGCAACCACCTGCTCCCGTGGCTCAGCAGCCACCAAGCGCCCTCGTAGCGGCGCTCACGCCTGCAGTGGCCACCCAAGAGGACCCACGCCTGGGTCAACTCCTCAGGCCCTTCAAGGGAGGCTACACCGACGGCCAGAGCTTCACCGAGTGGATCCGTCGGTATGAAGAAATTTGTTTGGCACGGAACATTGCTGGTGACCGCCGCTTGCAAGTGCTGTCCTCGTGCCTGGAGGGCACAGCTCTCAACGTCCTGCGCGGCCTGCGCGCGCCCGACACGGACAGCTACGACGCCGCCAAGCTAGCCCTCTCACGGCGTCTACAGCCCATTGAGGAGGAGAAGTTCTTCGCTGCCAAGCTACACGACAGGAAGATGGGCGCCCACGAGGACGTCGCCTCCTACGCGGGCGACATTCAGCGCCTCTGCGAAGGCGCCTACCCGGTGACAGCCGAGTACCCCGCTACTGCGCAAGACAGACAAAAGCTCAACTGCTTTGTCAGCGGGCTACGAGACAAAGACGGGCTACGGAAAGCCGTTCTGAAGAGCAGACCAGCCACCTTTGAAGAAGCAGTGCAGTCAGCAGCTCTGGAAGAAGCTCACGACGCACTGATCGCCGGCAAGGAGGGCCCCACCACTCCAGACGAGTCAGCACACGTCTACGCAGTCACGGCCAACGCCTGGTGCGACTTTCATGAAAGAAGCGGCCACTCCATTCAAGACTGCCATGACTTCAAGGTCCACGCCATTAAGCGCTACTTCCGAGAGAAGCAAGCCAACCCAAGGGACAAAGCAAGAGGCAACTTCCAGCGTGGGGCGTTTCAAGGCAGAAACGATGCCCCTCAGAGACCACAGTGCTACTACTGTGGTAGAGATGGCCACATCGCCCGCCTGTGCTACAGTCGGCAGAGAGACATGGCCAACCAACCGTCTACGCAAAGCCACTTCCAAAGGCGAGTCAACAACCAGACTGGCCACGCCTACACAGTCGCTGAACCAGTGGAACCCACCTTGGCTGATCTGCTCAACTGCATGAAGGAGGGATTCAGCCAACTGAGTAAAGGCAATGGACCATACCCACTCGCGATCACCGAAGGCCCCAACAACTACAACCACCAGGGCAAGGCTGACACGCCACCCGGTCTTGAAGAAGGAGAGGTCACCTGGATGATCAAGACGGACACCAGTCACAGGTGCGATCACGACAACAACGACTTCTTCAACTTGCCAGTGGAGTGCCGTTGTGCACTGAGGTGCGCAGAGAACCACCTGATTGCGGCCACCCATTTGGGGAGGATGGTCAACTGCGCCAACCTCCATTGCGACCTTCCAGTCTTCTGTGGAGTGTGCGCCCACGAGCAACAATCCCACTACCCCACACCTGAGCTGCCACTCTGCGTCCTTCACACCGTTGACGACTACCTCAACATGGACGTCCCCTGCCGCATGGCGCTGCGCTGCAGCAACGACCATCCAGTCGAGCACCTGGCCCAGCTGCCAATCGTCCAATGCTGCGACACGGACTGCTCCGAGAAACTGTTCTGCGCTGTTTGCGCTCACAGCGCCAAGAAAGACTGCGACTGCAGGCCTCCAGTCATCGGCAACGTCGACTGCACTGAGACCTCCCTTCTCGACAACGGACCCAACGACAACAAGGCGAATCTGCCAGAACAATCAACTGAGGCCTTGGAAACCCCCACCACGCCCGAGGACAACGACTCTGACCTGGTGAGACAAACGACTGCTAACACCACCTGCAGAAGTGACACGAGCACCACAGCACCCTCCACGTCGACTTCCAACAACTACCGCTGCCTCCACGACTTCAACCAGGAAGAGTTGGAGCGACTGGTGCTTCTCGCGAACCCGGCAGCAAAGAAGATTGGCAACCAGAAGAAGATGAGGAAGTGCTGGAAGAAGAGGTTCAAGCGCTGAAGAACGGCCCTTGACCAGAACCACTAGGCCATTTGGGACTTTTGATTTCTTGATGACTTTCTGGGGTCGAACTTCCGAAAGGAAGGGGAGATGTAATGGATGTGATTTTGGGTCTACAGTAAGGTCCCATGCGACCGCTTCTCTCTCATGCTCACACATCGATTTCCGCTCTGTCGCTAGCGCTCCCAAACTTATCACTCTATGATCATTGTCTTTTGCTATTGTTCTCATGTAGTATCATCCGCCTCTCCTGTGCTTAGACTGCTCTGTCACCTTCTCACGCTTCTAGATTGTTTTGGTATCACACACCTTTGCAGGTGATCTAGGGTGTGTTTGGGTTTGTCCTGTACTACTTAAGTTGGTTGTTTGTCTGTCTTAATCAGTCGGCAATCTTCTGGTCTCTAGCTGCTCTAGCTGTTCAGTTGAATAAAGTTGTAGTGGGCCAAGTCCCCATTACACAGGCGAAACTTTTTGCCAAAGCGACCTTGAGTGCTGAAGTGCTCCCGCTCGTTCAGGAGGCCCTGCATACGTGTCCCAAAATTGTCCTAATCATTCTGTGCGTGTCTCAAAGTGCTCCCGCTCGTTCAGGAGGCCCTGCATACGTGTCCCAAAATTGTCCTAATCATTCTGTACGTGTCTCATAGTGCTCCCGCTCGTTCAGGAGGTCCTGCATACGTGTTCCAAAATTGTCCTACTCATTCTGTGCGTGCCTCAAAGTGACCCCGCTCGTTCAGGAGGCCCTGCATACGTGTCCCAAAATTGTCCTAATCATTCTGTGCGGGTCTCAAAGGGCCCCAGCTCATTCAGGAGGCATCAGCACCATTAAATTAAATTTAATTAAATAACATAGAACAGCAGCAGCAGAATTTAATTATAATTAAATAAATTCGGCATTACAGTGGCACCAATGCCATCATCCCCAAATTTACCATGAGCGCTATTTTTGCAAAAAGGTGCTTCAAACAAGCTGTGTGTGTAAAAAGTTCAACCTATACTTTGTGTCTGTCACATCTTGGTGAACAGCATAGAGAACTTAATACACAACATTAGCCGCATCTGGAGAAATTAGCTTGAGAACGTCTGTTATAAACCAAGTGCAGCTATTACAACGATACGGTTGTCTGTACAGCTGATCTAAGTGATCAGTGATATCGCCGCGTTCGCTATATGTTATCGGCATGATACGACGCCGTTCATCTGAAGTTACTGGCTGTGTGAAATCCTCACATCCAACAAAAAAACTTGCCAAACATGGAAACTTGCTAGCGTCTGAACTCGGCAAACAACTTGGCCCACTTTTGGAGCAACCGGACGCGACTACGACAATGACTCAGCAACAGAAACGGACGCCAAGACTTCGCTGGGTGTTATCGACGCCATCGTGTGACAAGATGCCAATCGACGGGGTGGTGGTGTCAGCGTGGGTATAGTGTCAACGAAACTCGCTACCGCTAGCATTGGACACAGAGATTTAAGGTTATGTAAAACATTTTGCTGACGTGGACAAACCAGAGGCCGCTACGCCGATAATTGTTTGGCTGTTCGGTGTCAAAACGTAAATGACAAAACCAGAATAAAGCGCAGCAAAAAAGCAAAATGGTCGCCGAGGATTGAACCTTGGTCGGCTCGCACGTTTTTGCGCGCGATCCGGCGGCTTTCCCGCCTACGCCATGCTGTCGCATCACAGCGCTTCTCAAAACGGCGCTCTTATACTCTCAGTTGGCGTCTATTCAGCAGACTACGGTGCTTTAGCACGTGATATGCCCCGTAAGCACCGTAACATTGCAAATAGAGATAATTTGTCGAAAAATTTCAAACTTCAAACGTTACACCCACCTTCATTCTGAAAATAGCAACAGCTAATATCATCGGATCCGTAATCGGCGACATCGACTCTACCTGACGCCATCTGTCACGTGTTTTACTTCGGCTGGACAAAAAAGTTTGCGGACTACCCATCGTCATCTGTATATATACACATCGCCGCGCTGAGGCGCGGCGAAAAATCAACTTTTTGTTGGCTCGTCAAAACATAGCGTTGTAGGGGTTCGTTTAAACCGTCTCACCGAGAAAATTACAATGGCGCTATCCGCGACCCGTGTAACCTTTGATTGGCTGCTCGGAACATGGCGTTGTTGGGATTCGTTGAAACCGTCTCGACGAGAGGAATCCAATGGCGCCATCGCCGACCCCGTAGCACGCACCTTGTTCACGCGGAGCCACGCAAGCGTGGTCTGGCCACAACTCAGTGTTGCCTTATCCGAACCTAGTCGTGTTTGGGCTCAAATAGACCGCCTTGACGAGAAGAATTGATTCATGAGGGTCCTCAGACTCCATCTGTCAACGCACAACCACCCTGTAAAAGAGAATCCAATAGCGCGAGGGGTGAAGTTTTTGAACCTGACACAAACCAAGGGGTCAGATTTTGAACCTCACACAAACCAAAGGGTGAGATTTTTGGCCTTCACCTGTGCAAGGGGTCAGATTTTTGACCTGCAGAAAAACAAGGGGTACTCGTTTTGTGCGTGCCTCGAAGTGTTCCCGCTCGCTCAGGGACCCCTGCAAACGTGCCCAAAAATTGTCCTACTCGCCTCGTCCTATATACTAAGCGCCATAGAGTGTGTCTGTCTGTCTGTTTGTCTGTTTGTTAACACGATAACTCTCGACAGCGTTGACGGATCGCGACGATCTATACATCAAAAGAACCGCCTTGGCCTGGAATAGAAAACGTCCTATTGTGGACTTTGGCCGATTACTAAATTCCACAAAAATCACGAAAATATCGACTGCACAGCACATTCTGGGCACTCAGGAGTGACTGCAAGTCACTATCGAGCAGATTTCGGGCTATTGCGTCACCATTCACTACAGAGTTGTCGCTGTGAGACTCCGAGGTGTATTTGGAGGCATGGGAGCAGGTGCGATGGTAAATGCAGGCACTGGCAGGGGCACAGTGTCAAGTGACTTTAGATCTATCTGAAATGTCTTACAGGCTTAACTCAATTGTCAACGGGCTAACTCCAAGTGGCTATTGTGTATTGACATGCATGGAAGCAGGTGCGACCCTAAACGTAGGCACTGGCAGGGACGCGGGGTCGAATGACTTGAGATCTTTCTGAACTGTCCTACGGGCTAAACCCAATTGTCTATGGGCTAAAGCCAAGCATCTACTGCGTATTTACAGGCACTGGAGCTGTTGCGATCCTAAACGTAGGCAGTGGCAGGGGCACTGTGTCAAATGACTTGAGATCTATCTGAAATGTCCTACGGGCTAAGCCCAATTGTCTCCCAAATGTCAATGGGCTAACTGCAACTGCCTATTGTGTATTGACAGGCATGGGAGCTGGTGCGATTCTAAACGTAGGCACTGGCAGGGGCACAGTGTCAAATGGCTTGACATCTATCTGAAATGTCCTACGGGCTAAACCCTGTTAGCAACGGGCTAATTCCAAGTGTCTATTGTGTATTGACAGGCACGGGAGCTGGTGCGACCTTAAATGTAGGGACTGGCAGGGTCACAGTCAAATGGCTTGACATCCAACTGTAAGCTAAACCCAATTGTCTATGGGCTAAAGCCAAGCATCTACTGCGTATTTACAGGCACTGGAGCTGTTGCGATCCTAAACGTAGGCAGTGGCAGGGGCACTGTGTCAAATGACTTGAGATCTATCTGAAATGTCCTACGGGCTAAGCCCAATTGTCTCCCAAATGTCAATGGGCTAACTGCAACTGCCTATTGTGTATTGACAGGCATGGGAGCTGGTGCGATTCTAAACGTAGGCACTGGCAGGGGCACAGTGTCAAATGGCTTGACATCTATCTGAAATGTCCTACGGGCTAAACCCTGTTAGCAACGGGCTAATTCCAAGTGTCTATTGTGTATTGACAGGCACGGGAGCTGGTGCGACCTTAAATGTAGGGACTGGCAGGGTCACAGTCAAATGGCTTGACATCCAACTGTAATGTCCTGCGGTGCACTGAATTTGATGATTCTGTTATCTCCTTCATGCTCTGCAGATTACCCATGAGCTATTGACCACAGAGATTCTCCTATGGGCTAAAGGCACTAGTCCTATATACTAAGCGGCATAGAGTCTGGGGTGGATTTCATAAAGCTCAGATTCAGATTCAGAAGTCAGATTCTGAGTTCAGATTCAAAATTTCGGTTTCATAAACGTTAAGACATTCAGACTCGGATTCAGACGGAAATCGCTCAGATTCAGAGTCAACATTCCGAAAAATTCACCCTTTTGTTCAGATTTCTGAGTTCTGAGCCCAAAATCACTCAGAAGGTGTAAGCACCTGAACATGGGTTCAGAACTACTAGAGTGACTTCAGACTACACAGAATTGTGGTTAAATAGTCACCAAACGTTAGAATATGGAGCGCGATAGCAGTATTTGGGCATCTGCAACCCCTGAACGACACAAACTACACTGTCTTCGGAATCCGGGTTCAGATGGTTGACTCAGGTCTGAATCACATTGGGTTCAGATTCTGAATGTAGACATTCAATTCTGAGCCTTTTGGCTCAGATTCTGAACAAAACATTCAGAATAGCCAAAAACTTTTATGAAACCGAAATTGTCTGAATCTGAATGCTTGATTCAGATCTGACTTCTGACTTCTGAGCTCTGAATCTGCATTTTATGAAACCGGCCCCTGTCTGTCTGTCTGTCTGTTAACACGATAACTCTCGACAGCATTGACGGATCGCAATGATCTGTACGTCAAAAGAACTGTCATCAACAGAGGATCAAAACGTCCTATTGTGGATTTTGGCCGATGTCTAAATTCCATGAAAATCATGAAAATATCAACTGCACAGTACATTCTGAGCACTAAAGACTGCCTGAGGGTCACTTTCATGGAAATTTTGCACTGTCGTGTAACGATTCACTACAGAGTTGTCACTGTGAGACCCTGACGAGTATTTACAGGCATGTGAAGTGGCACAGTGCTAATTGTTGGCACTGGCATGGGTACGATCTAAAATCGTCATGGCTAATGTCCAACTTCTATGGGCTATATTCAAATACCTTTGATGTGTATTCACAGGCACATCAGTGTGTAAGTAAACACAGGCACTGGCAGGGGCACAGTCTGAAATTGTCTATGGGCTATTGCAAATATCTATGGTGGTGCACCATGGGTCAATGCATCTTACGACCAGTGGTGGTGCATCATGGGTCTCTGCATCTTGCGACCAGTGGTGGCGCACCATGGGTCACTGCATGTTTTTAACTATCGAAGATTGGCTAATGACAGTCATCTTTTAACTATGGACAATCACCTACGGGCTAAAGGCTCTAGTCCTATATACTAAGCGGCATAGAGTCTGTCTGTCTGTCTGTCTGTCTGTCTGTCTGTCTGTCTGTCTGTCTGTTAACACGATAACTCTTGACAGCATTGACGGATCCCAATGATCTATACATCAAAAGAACCGCCATCCACCGAGGATCAAAACGTCCTATTATGTACTTTGGTCGATGTCTAAATTCCACAAAAATCACGAAAATATCGACTGCGCAGAACATTCTGGGCACTAAGGAGTGACAGTAGGTCGATTTTGCGCAAATTTCGCGCTACCGTCTCACCATTGACTACAGAGTTAACGTTGTGAGGCTCCGAGGTGTATTCAGAGGCACAGGAGCAGGTGCGGTGGTAAATGCTGGCACTGGCAAGGACACAGCATCAAGCGACTTTTGACCTATTTATCTGAAACCTCTTACTGGCTAACTGCAAACACCTATATGCAATACTCAGTGTAATCAGAGGCATGGGTGCAGGTGCAATGGTAAATGCTGGCACTGGCAAGAGCACAGTGTCAGAAGACGTCAGATCTATTTGAAATCTTCTAAGGGCTAAACGCAAGCATCCGTGAGTTTGCTTTAGTGTATTCTGAGGCATGAGAGCTCATGCAACTCTAATTACTGGCACTGGCAAAGGCACAGTGTGAAATGCCTTTAGATCTATCTGAATCACCTATGGGCTGCTGTGAGCATTGGCTGTGAACCATTGGTCAATACAAGATGTGTACAGTGGCTGCTTTCCATGGGTCTATACATGTGGCTCTATTTCCATAGGTGTTCAGCTATAGAGATACAGTGTCACCTATGGGCTAAAGGCACTAGTCCTATATACTAAGTGGCATAGAGTGTGTCTGTTTGTTTGTTTGTTTGTTTGTTTGTCTGTTTGTTAACACGATAACTCTCGACAGCGTTGACGGATCGCGATGATCTATACACCAAAAGAACCGCATTGGCCTGGAATAGAAAACCTCCTATTGTGGACTTTGGCTGATTACTAAATTCCACAAAAATAACGAAAATATCGACTGCACGGCACATTTTGGGCACTCAGGAGTGACTGCAAGCCAGCATATTTCAGTCTATTGCATCACCATTCACTACAGAGTTGTCGCTGCGAGACTCCGAGGTGTATTTGGAGGCACGGGAGCAGGTGTGATGGTAAATGCAGGCACTGGCAGGGGCACAACGTCAAGTGACTTTAGATCTATCTGAAATGTCTTACGGGGTAAACTCAATTGTCAACGGGCTAACTGCAAGTGTCTATTGTGTATTGACAGGCACGGGAGCTGGTGCGATCCTAAACGTAGGCACTGGCAGGGGCACTGTGTCAAATGACTTGAGATCTATCTGAAATGTCCTACAGGCTAAGCCCAATTGTCACCAAATTGTCAATGGGCTAACTGCAGGTGCCTATTGTCTATTGACAGGCATGGGAGCTGGTGCAATTCTAAACGTAGGCACGGCCAGGGCCACAGTGTCAAATGACTTGAGATCTATCTGAAATGTCCTACGGGCTAAACCCAATTGGCAACAGGCTAATTCCAAGTGTCTATTGTGTATTGACAGGCACGGGAGCTGGTGCGACCCTAAACGTAGGGACTGGCAGGGTCACAGTCAAATGGCTTGAGATCCAACTGTAATGTCCTGTGGTGCACTGAATTCGACGATTCCGTTATCTCCTTCATGCTCTGCAGAGTATCCATGGGCTATTGGCCATAGAGATTCTCCTACGGGCTAAAGGCTCTAGTCCTATATACTAAGCGGCGTAGAGTGTGTCTGTTTGTTTGTTAACATGATAACTCTTGACAACGTTGACGGTTCGCGATGGGCTATACACCAAAAGAACCACTGCTGTCTGGAATAGAACGTCTCCTATTGTGGACTTTGTCTGATGACAAAATGGGAATTTCATAAATTCGTCTATTTGGAATGTACTGTATTTTGGTGCACTGTGCGCCTGACTACAGTATACCATACAGAATAGTGGGCCGTTGCGCCTTATGTGTTAGGTGCATTTCTGCTCGACTACTGTACGCAACAGAACTGTAAGTTGCGTCATGACCATTACACTGTAAGCATGTAGTTCAAAAACGCAATTCCATTCGCGTCAGCCGCGAACGAACGATCGAATGGTCATCAGACTTGCGAGCAGTGGTGGTGGGCGATCTGTCTCATTCAAATGTGCTTAAGAACGTCAGCGGCAAGCCGTCAACCGCACAGAGCAGTTGTGGTCAACCGCACAGAGCAGTTGCCATCAGCCGCGAACGAACTATCGAATGGTCGTCAGACTTGCGAGCAGTGGTGGTGGGTGATCTGTCTCATTCAAATGTGCTTGAGAACGTCAGCGGCAAGCGGTCAACCACACAGAACAGTACAGAACAGTTGCCATTAGCCACGAACGATCACTGCATCTTCTGACCAGTGGCCATGGAGAGTTTCATGCTTTCAACAGTGTTCTTAGTAGTAGCTAATGGCTATACTGTAGCCCATGGATCATTGCATGTCTGACCAGTGGTTGTGGGGAATGGATCGCTGCATGTACCTGTGGGCAATGGGCGCAATAAGCTACAGCAGGCAGTCTGTTAATCACCTACGGGCTTAAGGCTCTAGTACGTTACTAAAAGGGGTTCCGCTCGTTCGAGAGCCTAAACATTCATGTCTCAAGGTGGACTACTCGTTTAAGTTGATCGGTTGATTGGCTCCGCCAATAAAAAAGTAAGAGCATTTCATGTAAGAGTGCCTAAAGGCAGAAAGATGAATATGTTCCAGGTGTGAAGCATGTAAAAGCAAGAGTATTAAACGATATTCCTTTGGTGTAGCAAATGCGGCGCTTTGCTCCGCCCACCAATTTGTAAGAGAAATATTAGTAGGTACCAGCATTAATTGAGAGAAAGCATTTTCGACTAAAATTATCCACACAAAACTGCGCAAAGGTCACAACGACACGCGGCAACATATTCGGCATACCTTAGCGTGTCGTTGTGACCTTTGCGCAGTTTTGTGTGGAAAATTTCAGTCGAAAATGCTTTCCCTCAATTAATGCCAGTACCTACTCATATTTCTCTTACAAATTGGTATTTGCTACACCAGAGGAATATCGTTTAAAATACTCTTGCTTTTACATGCTTCACACCTGGAACATATTCATCTTTCTGCCTTTAGGCACTTGTACATGAAATGTACATGTACCGGGTCTTTCGAAACTCCAGGCCCCCCACCCACAGCACGCTGTGTAGTAGGTAGCGAAGTCATACTTGCACACATGGTAGCCTAATGTCTTCACAACTCGGATGCAAAAATTCAGCACTCCACCTCAATCCACGCGTAAATGCGAGCACGAAACGCAAAATCGGTCAAAATTGACGGTCGAGCCACCTTTGGGCGGCTGTGGCTCGCGCGTGGGGTGCGATATTGCGGCTGGCGAAATAGCATTTGAAAGGGGACACAATAAGCTTCAAAATGACGCGAAAACGACTTTCGTAGCTTGCACCAATCTTGCGTAGCAAACAATCAAAGTTGGGTTGTCAACCATGGTTCTGCTGATGGCGCCCTTCCTCTCCACAGTGATGGCCTCCAGGAGGAGGAGGAGCAACCGCGACCGATTTTGCATTTCGCGCCCGCATTTGCGCGTGAGTTGAGATAGAGTGCTGAATTTTTGCATCCGAGTTGTGAAGACATTAGGCTACCATGTGTGCAAGTATGACTTCGCTACCTTTTACACAGCGTGCTGTGGAGGGGGGGGTCTGGAGTTTCGAAAGACCCGGTACATCAAGAACAAAGCCGTGCGCTATTCAGGTGTTGTTTCGCAAACGCTTGAAGCCCTTGCTGCACAATAATATTTGGCGCATGGGGATTTCAATTCGGCTTTTAGGAAACGAAGACGTATTCACAGAAAAATAGACGTAGACATCCTGCCTAAATTTATTTTTAGAAAGTAAAGCGGACATATGGCTACCGTATATCTGTCATATACAATTGTTTACGCAATTTTGAAACGGGTGTAACTTTTGGTTGACGCAACCGATTTGGCCCATTCTACTGGCATTTTATAGAACTTTTAATTCTCTTTCTGACTACGATACTACCATTTAGGACAAAAATACCAACAACACATAACTGTGACCATAGCTTTTCGGCAAAACAAATCTTTGTTTGGCTAAGAGAAAGGGTAGAATATTGTTAACAGAATCGAAAAAGAAAGAGAATCAAAAGTTCTACGAAATGACGGTGGAAAGGGCTCAATCGGTTGCGTCTACAAAAGCTACAGAACTTTAAAGTTTTCTAAAGTGATTTTATATGACGAGCATACGGTAGCCGTGTGTCAACTGTTGTTCTTCTAAAAATAAGTTTAGGCCGCACAGTAACTAAACCACGCCCAAACCAAACGCACCATGCCCCATTACTAGTCTCGATGAATTTATTCGCTCAAAAAAAAAATATATGGCAGTTTCAGCTTCAAAGTGGTTGCGAGAGTTTATACGCAGCAATTTGTGCATTATCAATGACGGAAAATATAAATTTCGGTCAATTTTGAGTCGCGGCGTGAAATTCAAGACGTGGTGTTGCCTTGGGCGTCATTTAGTGATTGCCGGCCGTCTATGTCTATTTTCCCGTGAATACGTCTTCGTTTCCTAAAAGCCTTCAATTCAAGGATTCTGCCTCGTCTAGCCTTGCGTCGCAACTGCGTTTATTCTCTTTGGGACCGCCTATTCTTTGGGGAGAGAGTATTTCTTCCGCCTTGCATGACATCGATCAATCCTAGCAGCTCAGCCGTCTCCTCTGCCGAGAGTCCACAACAGCAGGAGTCGGCGAATGGTGGCGTCGGCGGCGGAAGTCGCATGAGAAGCATCTCGGCCGCCTGTGACGAGCTGAAGCAGCGTTACGACGACTGCTTCAACCACTGGTTCAGCGAGGTCTTTCTGGCCAACAGCTCTGCGGCGCCGCCTTACGGTAGATTCGTTTCGTAGTATACTTTGATTCCTGATTGGCTAGGGACAAGCATACGCCGTTTCTTTATTGGACCAATCCAATCGCGTTTAGCGGCCGTCAATTCCAACTCCGCTCGAACCAACGATCCCTGCGACAAACTGCTGGAGGAATACCGCAACTGTGTTCACAAGGTTTATTTGGAAACGGTTGCCGGTTGCGAACTCTGGTGCTGTTTTGGTGCAAAGTGACGCTTATTGCCAGGAATTGCCCAAGAAAGGTGTGGATTTGAGCGATTTGGAACTCGAGTATCCCCCTAGCAAGAAGGAGTCGCTATAGTTCAAGGACGATGGCCAATCCTCCCGTAGCATCTACCCAGCCGCAGAGTAGTAGCAGTAACGCCGCCGGCCCTTTCGACGACTTGGAGCAGACACTAGAGGCTTTCCAGGTTGTAATACGGTAGCTTAGTGCCAAGTATCAGATGGTTGGAAGACTGAATAGCTTATTGATCGCAGGAGAACGCGCGTCAGCTGTCGGTGATCGCCGCCGACGTCCAGGACAAGGGCAGTCAGAGTGTTCTCAACCAGAAGCTCCACACACTCGTCTCTGGTCTGCAGGTGGGCAGGAACACCGTGATGGACCTGTGGGCTGTTGCTGACCACTTGTGACGCCGAAAACTGTCCGCCAATGCACCGAAAAAATGTGATAGTGTTGCTGTATTACCCGTGAATATCGGCTTATGCAAATGTGGGTAGGCGACCGAGCAAATATATACGTTGTTCCCCACTCTTTTCAGGAGATCGACGGCATGCGCAGAGGAGGGCGCTTCTCGGAGGTGCGCGTGCCCGTGGAGCTGATGGACTTCCTCGATAGGGGCCAGAATCCGCACATCTACACGCGCGAGGTGCTGGAGAGGACGCTGGCCAAGAACAAGCAACTCAACGGCAAAGTGGAACTCTATCGCAAGTTCCGCGCCTCCCTGCTGACGGAGCTCTCGGAGGAGATGCCCAGAGAGACGCGCCTCTACCGCGCCAACAGACCACAAGTTGAAGAGGGAGAGGAGACGAAGACGCCGGCGGCGCCTTCCGCCTCATCCTCGGGGCCGATTCAGTAGACGCCTGTTGCTATAACACTGTTGCTCTCGAAGACGATTTGCTGCGCTCAAACTGGGCGAAGTGAATGCTTGTCCGTGAAGAAGCCCCAATTTGGTCTGTCGCATACGCTCGCGTTTGGATTGCGGTACCTTGTGCTGTGTCGGCTTGGTCCAGGAAAACATTGAACTTTGAATTATCAGAAGTCTTCCTGTGGTATTCCGGACGCTTGGTGGTTTCGCCATTATCAACCATTGCTCCTTCAATGCCAACTCTGTACTCCGACCGTCATTAGTCTGTCAAGTCGTGCGCCATGCGGATTCCGGCCAAGTACACCTTCCGAATAGTGCCCCACCTTCGCCAGATCCGGCTCGCGTGGACCTACAACTCGCCCAAATCTCTGGGAATGGAACAGTTTGTGCGCACCTATCTTCCACACATCAAGAAGGCCAATCCACGGGTCGACTTCTGGCTCTTTCGCTCGGTTGTCGAGGCAGACCCCTACGTTATTGGACTGTGAGTGGTGGAATACGCTAGAAGTGTACTGGGCTTGTATCAACAGGCATTCAAGTTGTATGGGCGCCTTGATGCGAATGTTGGCTGCGTAGTTGTCGAAACGAGATGGGCTGCCGTACCAAGAACAGGTGACAACTAACACAAATGACGATCGTCGCGTTCCCATCGAATCAGCTTTGCGCAGTCTACCTTCGCGCTTACGCAGCCTCCAGAACACCCTACAGTTACCTAGCTCGCATGCGCTGGCTTCAGCTACGACTACCGTCGCGAGCGCAAGGTGCGCTGCGGCTTCCGCACAGCCACGCAGGTCTACAGCATTGTGCAGCAGATGGGGGTGGGAGGCGACTTCCGGCCGGGCAAGCGGCGTGGCGTCTCCGATAAAAGGCCCTGGGGAATGGAACTGAAGGAGGGAAGGGAGGTGGTTGGCACCGACGTCTTCAGAGTTCTCTCCACAACTCCCGGAGACTTCTTCCACAGAGCCAATCCCGACCAGTGGTGATGATATTGGGTGATGGATGACACGCGCGCGCGCACAGTGACAGTTGTTAGCGTCGCGACTCTTGAAGATGTAGTACTTGGTGGTTTGAAGTGATTCGTTGACCAAGTGAAGGAGTTCCTTTTCGTCAAACTCCCCGGTCGCACTTGCACTCCGAAGTGCTGTCCATTCTCTTGTTCATACACTGCGATTGTCGTGATTGCGCGGCAGTTTGGTACATTTGTTTGCGCGCGCGAGAAGGCGAGAATGCCGCGCAACGTGGAGATCAAAGCTGTCGTCAGGGATCGCGCCCTCTTCCTGGAGAAAGTCTGTGAGTTGACGCAGTCGCTCGGCACGAAAGCCAGCCAAGAAGACACCTTCTTCAAGTGCCCCAACGGCCGACTGAAGCTGCGCTGCGTGAACGGCGACGTACGTACCACAGTATGTAGGCATCGGAGGATAACCTGCGCTTCGCGCAAAAGTGACGATTTCCAGGTCGATAATGGTTTGTTGATCCACTACGAGCGCGACGACGTCTCAGGTCCAAAGCTGTCGGACTTCTCGAAGACTGAAGTTACCGACGCCGCGAAGCTCAAGGTACAACGGTTCATTGTGGCGCTTCCGACTACGGTAGCTCAAAACTTCTCGCTCTCTCCTAAGGAGACGCTGACGAAGGCGCTGGGACTAGTGGGCGTGGTGCGCAAGCGGCGCCACCTCTTTATGTGCGACAGGACGCGCATACACCTGGACGACGTCGACTCCCTTGGCACATTCATGGAACTGGAGGTGTCTGGCTTCTTTGGTACCGTACTCACAAGACTACTTTGGGATCTGCAGCTTGTATAAAGGTGCAACTGGAGCCACACGAGTCGGCGGAAGACGGGCAGGCCGTGGCGACTGAACTGATGACTAAACTGGCTGTTTCCGAGGATTGCCTCATCTCCGGAGCGTATATGGACCTGTTACTACGCAAGAAGGAGAACGAACCACCTGATGCCATTTACAGAACGTGCGACAACTGATGGACAGGTCAACAGGATGCCCGATTGGTTGAGTTGAGAGCGCTCGTTGGTTGGTTATAATGATTTTCATCGCCGCATTGGCAGGTTTCGATCGCGAACAAAGGAGGTTTTGTCTCTTCATAACCGCTCGTCAATTACACGTGCCTACATAGTCTGTCCAAAAGCCTGGCGGCTAAGCACAAGCTATATTGAAATCCTAACAAATCTAATTTGGCGACGACTACGACGAACAATCAAGAACACGGGAATAATAAACAAGCGCAGGGCTTGGCTCTGGGACAACTCATACTTATTTGTCGGATGAAACTACAGAATTAGCTCTAGTATGGGCTGATGTCAACCGGATATGATTATTCCCACATGTAGCGCTGCTACAGCTTTTCATACATATCTGCAGCTGCATTCTGGATGTTGCACAAGAACATGTTGAAAAGTGCGAACGATGTACCCTGCTTACCTATGGAGTTGGTCTCGCAAAAGGGATGCGATCGCTGCTTAGAACCGTACATTCTATGCCTCAGTAAGCCTATGTGCTTCTGTCGGCCGGTCACGCAAAAGAGGCTCGCTCTCTCAGGGTAATTGCTCCGGCGTCTTCTTGTCTAGACCGGCCCCTCCGCTTCCGAGGATTGCCTTGCCCTGGGCGAAATAGCGAGCGCCTCCCGACCACTGATATACGTAGCCAGCAGCAGTTTTTTCCGTGCGCTTAGCCAACTCGATTACTAGAACCTCGGCTCATACCCATCCCTCGTCCCAAGAGACAGTGTGTTCGAAAGAGATTGAGTGCGCCCTGTCGTCGTTTTCGCCGTCGATTCGTTTGCTACTGGGGCAAACCCAATCCTGCTTCCCTAATCGCCCTACCTCATTTATCTGATACCCAACCAGGAACGCAAACAGGGTGCTTCTAACGGCTGGGCACTCCGTTTCGAAAGTCGAATTAATCTCGCCGTACGTTGACGGCTAATATTGAGAGTCCGTCGTACGGCAGCGCGCCGCTGGAATCGCGTGAACTCGGTCACGCTTGCCGACGTGCTTATTATGACATTTAGGGCGCTCGTCCTCCTGACAGCAGCACGTTCGCTTCGGTCGATAATTCTGCCTTCCGAGGTTTCTGCCGCTTCTACATAAGCAAGCACAACTGGAAACTCGCGTCCGGCCGGCCACTTCTCAGTCGAAGCGAAGCGCGGAATATCTACTGACGAAGTTAGCCGTTCGGGGAACGCCGGGAGTTCGTTATGTGTCTGGTCTGCGTCCCGAAAGAATTCTTCGCGTTGTCAAGCGTCGCTGCCAAACGACATGCCAATTATCCTGCTTCGACAAGGCCGACCGGACTGAAGGCGGCGCTGGCAGTCACCCTGGTAACCGGCACTGGTTTTAATCACAAAAATCTAGGCTTTAAGGCTTAAACCGCTTAGATTACGGTATGTCTTGAAAACACGGCTTCCCTGACCACCGCCACCTTTGCGCGCCTGTCCCGCATGCACCTTGTTTTCGAGATAGATGGAGAATAGCAACTGGCCCTGAACGTGTTTGTTTCGCCGACGAGAATAGCGGCTCACTTAAGGCGCCGTCAATCTGGCCGCTCACTTGCCCCCAGGGGAATTCTGACAGCTTCCACACAGGCGCTCTCTTTCCGACTGACAAAGTTGCCTCGCGGCCTAATCTGGTCTCTCCTCCCATTGGGCCGCGCGGACCGCGGCCGGCGCCTCATAAGAGCCGTCCGTTGGAGCTGCTGCCTGCGTCACTGGCAGCGGGAGTGGGAGGGACGCCGAAATGGGAGCGTCGCCCCCCAGCGATCGAGGAGACGCTCTCTCTCTTTCGAAGCGACAGAGTTCGAAGACGGCGACTAGGGCGCAACTCCGCAATTTATCCGCCGTAGCCGCCGCTCTACTCTCGACAACAAACAGATGGGGCTTCCCCATCCCTCGTAGTCGCATGTCCTCCTTCTCCTTCTCCAGCCGAGCCTAATCTTCTTTGAAAACCGGCCAACAGAAAGGAGAGGGATGCTCCAGCGGCCCGACCGACGCCGCCGAAGGTTATTACCTTGGCTGGAGCGGTGTCTCCCCTGGGCTGAAACAAGTGGAGTCGGCTTCCAGTAACTCTCTCTCTCTCTCCAGCAGCTTCAGCTTCTAGGTAGGAATTCTGTGCGCACCGTCAAAGTAAGAGCGGCGCAGTGAGTCTATGCGACTGCCGTTAACTGGCCAATGCCCAGAACAGAACGCAGGTATGGTATACATACATGGGTGGGTGCCTGCGTGACTATCAAATCCAGTTTCTCACACGTTGCGAGTTTGTTGGACTCGTTGTTGTTGCGACAACTGACATAATTGGGACATACTCATTACAATAGGCGGGTTGATACAAACTATATAGTGTCAACGTGTATGTATGTGGTGGTGTAAAAGCAGGCGTGTGGCAGGGGCGAGGGCAGAGCAGTTCGCGCCGACCCATACTTGTTTGCTCCATTCAGGTTGCATCGAATAATGGTCCATAGAGAAATCAACTATTCTATGCACTGTGACGCGCGCACCAATCCCCAGCCGCCAACTTTGCCCTTTATTAAATTCCTTTATTTTCGTCTTCCGGTCGCCAGGTTTCCATTCGCGCTCCGCCCACTTGCGCTGTCACCTGCTCCATTTGACGCACTGATCTCATTGACAATCGTTTACGTCTTGGAGTGCTTATGCACTTGCTGTTGCCGGCTTTCGAACGTCCTGTTTGAACGCATTTCCTCATCGAGCGCAGAAACGCAATTTTTTCCTTTGTCTAGGCGGGTATGGCACCCGAGTTGGACTCGCCATTGGAATACGACAACGCTTCCTCCTTCTCACTGCCTCCCTGTTTCCACTCGAGTCACTACACGTCGGCGCAGCACTTCATTCGCGTCTACCTCATTCTGCCGGTGGTGGTGGCCGGCCTCTCGGCCAACCTGATCAACGTCTGGATCTTCAGTCGGAAGGACATGCGCGCCTCTCTGGTCAACTGGTTCCTCTTGGCCCTCTCCCTCAGCGACTTCTGCCTCCTCGCCTCCAGGTTGGTCGGAGTTCTCGCTTGTAACAGGCGCACTATTGGTGTACGGTATGTGCGGACGTAGCTATAGTGCCATCAAAGTTTCACCGCATCCTCTTGCAGTGGCTGCATGTTCTCCATACCAGCCTTGGCAGAAGGCTTCCACAGTCGCAAGGCGACGGAATTCAGTCAGTGGACGATGAGGCACGTCTATCCTCTAGGAATGGCAGTCCAGACGGCAAACGTCTACCTCACGGTGCTCGTCAGCTTTCACAGATACCTAGGTGAGAGGGTGGGTCGTTGAATTCGAATTCATATGTGCCTTCGTTTCGATCAAGCTCTGCATGTCGAGTGGTTACACAACAAATGAGACATTTGTATGTAGCATCTGCAATGTACATACATAGGCGTCTGCCACCCATTCCGCGCCCGACGCTGGGTCAGTTCCGGCCACGTGAAGCTGTGGCTGGCCAGCGCACTACTCTTCTCCTTTCTGTTCAATCTGTCTCGATTCTGGGAGACGACCATCATTGCCTGCCATTCCGACTACTTCGACAGCGACTCGCTTGCCATGAGACCGACCTGGCTGCTGCGCAGCAAGGCCTACTTCCTCTTCTTCTACACGGCCGCCTATTTCGTGGTCATGTTCGCCCTGCCCTTCTCCGCCTTGATCGTCGTCAACGCGCTCATCATCGTCACACTGAGGAGGTCGGCCATCAGACGAAGGCAGATGGCCAGCAGCGTCAAGAGGCAGCCAGCCGTCACCAAGCGCAACCGATTCGCCGCCGTGAGACGCGCCAACGGGCCTTCGGCCCAGTCATACCGTGGTGACCCGCAGCCAGCTGTGACGGAGAAGGACGCCCTGGTGTTGAACAACAGGTGCAGTGGGTTGCAGTAGACTGTTGGTGACTGCTCTGTGCATCAAAGATAATTATAATTGTTCTCAGATGCGCCCGCCAGAGCCCTAGCCCTTGCACAGAGCAGCCGCCTCAGGAGCAGGCGCCGACGGCACGGCAGTTCAGGCCGTCGGCCGATCGCGGCCGCGCCCGCAACGGCAGCGCCCTGGCCGGCGGTGTGGGCGCCGAGCACCGCGAGACCGGGACGACGGTGATGCTGCTGGCCGTCGTGGCCATGTTCCTCTGCTGCAACTCCCTGGCCTTCGCCAACAACATCCTAGACAACCTCAAGGTCGCCGGCGTGGCGAAGCTGGTGGGCGACCGCCTCTTCTCCGCCCTCACCGACACCAGCAACCTGCTGGTGGCGCTCAACTCGGCCGCCACCTGCCTCGTCTACGCCACCTTCGGCACCAAGTACCGACAGATTCTGCAGACGGCGCGCCAGAGTCTCGTCAGGCGCACCACCATGACGCTGACCACCATCGGCGGGGCGGCGACAGCGCCCTCTAGTCGGCGCAGCCAAGAGCCGCTGGGCGGCCGTCGTCACTTCTCCGCCGGTAGAAATGCACCGACAAAGCAGGCGCTCTCGCCTCGGTTCAGCGTCCCGTCACTGAGGCCTCACGCTCGCGCTCAGCCAAGGGGCTCGGCGGCCGACGTCGACAGCGCTCGTCGTTGGGCCGTTACCAGCCGACTGAATTCCCTGCCACATGAGCTGATCGAAGTCAGCGACGGAGCTCTGGGAAAGTCGGCCTTGTGATAGCAGTAGTAATTATGCTAACATGACAAGGAGAGACGTTGGCTCACTGCTCGCTCAGCTACATACGGATGCCATGACTTGGAAACGATCCTTAGGGCACAGACATTCGGCTATTGTCTGGCGAACCAGACAGCATCCCTAGCCGTGTACATGTTTTCGAAACCTGCAGCCATCGACCATCTATTAGGTGTAATATCCAGCAGCATATACGTGTACACACGTGTATACGCCTTACGGTAGGCGTTTATGTACTCTGCTGGGCATTCACCTTACGTCGCCGGGAGCGGTGGTCAAAGCAAGAGTTCTTTCGACAATTCATGACGGCGCGATTGGCGATCGACACGACAGGACCGCTGTTTTCTCGCCATTCGTCAGCTGATTTGCTGCGGCGATCGGGCAATGTTGGCGGTCGTCGTCCGTCCACTCGAACGGTCAAGTGTAATCGATATTCTCGCGCATCGATTCTACTCGGCGGACGGAAGGTGGACGGCGAAAAATTGCTGCGCTCGCACGCGCATACGACGGCGACACTCGTCCGTCGTCCGCCCCAGAACCGTGTCAGCGCCGCCTTCTCTGCGTAGTGGAACTTCATGCATCCATAGTACACCAACTAACGCTCCTCGCAGGAGGTCGAGTGCAGTCGGCGGTTACTGCGCCGAGGAGACGGATCGCAGAACCCGAATTGCGCCCAGTTCCAGATCGGTGCGGCCGCATGTACGATCTGTGCAGCCTACCCTGTACCTGAACAAGAAATGGCCACTCTACACTGAATCCAGAAACAAATGGCCGCCAAAGCAGCGGCGCTGCTGGCGTCGTCGCTGTTTCTGAGTGGCACTTTGGTTTTCTTAGCGCCGAATAGATGGGATCCTGATGAAGGCAAGAGGGACGTTGACGCATCGTATTCGTCAAGCGCCGTCGGCCTTCCATCTTCCAAGGATGGCAGCGCCTTCCTGGCGGCCAGTTGCAACAGATGGTACAGAATCGCCTCCGCCTACCAGAAGTGCATCTTCTACGAACTGAACAAGACGCCCAACGAGGTCCTATGGGAGGAACTCAATCCAATCTCAGAGACTTGTGGATCCAAGCTCCTCCTCAAGCTTCTCGACGCCCGGTTCCTTATAAACAGTGTTAGCTTGGGACGACACTTAATGAGTGCACCCCTTTTACTGACTGCGTGCACCCCTTTTACTGACTGAGTGCACCCAACGTAAATCTGGCCGGCGTCTAGAATTACTGACTGCGTGCACCCCACAAAATTACTGACTGAGTGCACCCCGAGAGACTGGCCATCCTCCACCTCTGGTACGGAGCGCTAGCAGGGAAGGGGCACAGCAGGCCTGAGCAGGAGGTGAATAAGATGGAGGAGTGTTTATTCTACTTACAGTTTGCACTAAAACTCGGTCGGCGTCGCGCCTGGCGGGTCGAAAACTGAGGCTTAGCGCGACCACCAACTTCAGGACGCGCTTCGCGCGCCCTGAAGTCGGTCACCGGTCGCGTTAAGCCTAAGCTTCGACCCGCCAGACTGCGACGCCGACTGACTCTTGTGCAGTGTGGGCGCAGGGCGAGCCTAAGCATAGCCTGAATTCAAACGAGAATCCTTCTTGAAGTTTATAGAGCGCCCGTCACAAGATTGCCGATGAGTGGGGTGCACTCGGTCAGTAATTTTGTGGGGTGCACGCAGTCAGTAATTCTGGACGCCGGCCAGATTTGTGTTGGGTGCACTCAGTCAGTAAAAGGGGTGCACGCAGTCAGTAAAAGGGGTGCACTCATTCAGATTTTACCGTTAGCTTGATTCCATGATGTGGCACATTCAGGTTGTTCACTCTCGGGTTGTTTAGGATGACGTCAAGGCAGTCCTGCCGCCTGCAAACCGCAAGGAATCGCTCACGTCTGTGACGCTGGGCGTAGGCGACGACATCAAAGCAGAATTGAGTCTGAGGCGACTGGCGCCGAACACGACCTTCGTCGGCGCCGATCCCATTCTGGAGTCAGGTCGAGTCTTCAGAAGAATCGGCCGGTTCTATCAAGCGGCTGTTGGGGACGAGGACGGAATCAAGAATATCAGCGTACGTACGTTCTTCCTCTGTGCAATAGTCTGAAAGCTGTGTGGCTACAACAACGCGTGCAGGTGATGGTGGACAACGAGTACCGGTGGCAGCCGCAGGAGACGGTCACTCTCAACGGGTTTCTATTCGACAAGCTCAAGCTGCCCTTGGTCGACTTCCTATTCATGGATGTAGAAGGCATGGAGTACCAGCTGTTGCCACAGATGACCAAGCAGCGCCTCGGCGGTACCGTCTGCCAGGTGAGCCGGCGACATGGGTTGCATATTCACTGCCAATTCTATCAGAACGTACAACTTCAGGTGAACGTTGAATTGCACGGACCACTGTCCGACTACCACTCGAACGTCCACCACTTCGCGCGAGTCGTCAAGGACTTCCTGACGACGGGTGGCTTTCTGCCTCTGTGGATTCCGCCGCCTACGATGCACCACCGTATGGCGCTCATCGACTGGACGTCGACGCCGTGTGTCGAACGCTTCGTCAAAGAGTGGTGCTAAGCTGCATCAAAACCCTACTTTCGACTTACCATGAAGGCTTCGGAAAGTGGCCTGATTGATACATACGCGATGATTGGTAGGTAGTTCATTCGGGTACATTGCGGAAGTGTAGTTTCACTTTGCGACTAGGTAAGAACAGCGCATATGTATTGTCGTACTTTTGAAGAACTGGTCTACAGTAAGCTTCTGATGCGCCGTAAACGATCGCTTCAATAAGATTTGCTGTGTGAAAACTGGAATCCAGCTCATCAACGGACTGAATTGAAATTGAAAACTCGATCATTTTGACGTGCTTCTCCAGAAGTGCTGTCGGCAAAAACCGCTGGAAGAATTTCCAAATAGAGTGACCGAACCGAACGATGGGGCCGTCAACCGACGGCGAAAAACAAGCCAAGTCGCAGCCTTCCGGAAAGCATTCATTGGTGACAAACTTCGACGTTGCACAATCGATTGAGCCCTTTTACACCGGCGGGGATGTGAGAATTTCACCCGACGAAAAGACGGTCTTCGCCTTTCGCGGCAATGTCATCTCAGCTCTGGACATTGGTCGGGGCGTCGTCAAGTCAGTTGGCTTGTGGTTTTTGCGCGTGTGTGTTTCTTTAGTCAATCAGATTGAGAGTCGACGTTTAGGTACCTGGTGGGCAGCGAAGAAGACAGCGCTAAAGTCACAGCTATGTGCTTGTCGCAGGACGGGCTCACGCTTGTGTCAGCCTTGTCCAACCTTCTCATTCGCCAGTATGCCGTTGATCAAGAGGGGGCGAAGATGGAGCGTGTCTGGAAGTCGCAGCACCGCGCCCCGATCCTGTTGCTGCAGTTCTTCGTTCCTGCGGAACAGCAGCAATCCAACCAGAAGGACGGCAGCAGAGCGCATCAGTTGCTCGCTTCCGCCAGCGCCGACTTCAGCGTCCGCCTCTGGGACTTGAGGGCGCAGTACTGCGTGGGCCAGTTCTCCTGCGGCAGCGCCGTGCCGACGGCGATGGCGTTCCACGGCGGTAGGGTCATGGTGGGCGACGCCGAAGGCAAGATCTTCGTGCACGACTGGCAGAAGAAGAGGAAGAAGCGGGCCGCCGTCTGTCTGAGCGCCCACAGCGGCGCTGTCAGCGCTTTGTTGGTCCGCGATCTACTGCTGCAGAAGAAGGCGACCAGCCGCTGCATTGTGTCGGCCAGCCGGGACGGCACCGCCGTCTTATGGGACGCTGAGTCCCTGAACCAAGTGAAGACGGTGCCGCTTTTTCTGCCCATTAGCTCACTTGCGGTTCCACTTTGCGTACCGCGAGACATCGACGAGAAACTCGTGGATAAGAAAGGCCAGACCTCCTCTGTGGAGCGAAATCTGGTGATGGGTACCGGCGCTGAGGGCAAGCTGAAGTTCTGGAACGTGGTCAGCGGCGCAGAACTTTGCTCCTTCGACTTCCTGGGTGACAAGACGCAGTCCATAGAACAGCTCCACCTGTTGCCCGAGTCGCGGCGCTACTGCCTCGTGAGCAGCCACCAGAATCTGATCTTCGTGGACGCCGACACCTTGGCGGTGGAGAAGCAGCTGGTCGGCTACAACGAGGAGATCCTGGGCGTCTCCCTGCTGAGAGACGAGCAGCACCTGGCGGTGGCCACTTTGTCGCCCGAGCTGCGACTCTACGACTTGTCGGACCTCAGTTGCCGCCTGCTGATCGGCCACTCGGCGGCCGTGCTGGCAGTGGATTCGGCCAGGTGGAAGTACGGCAAGGACAGTCTGTTCGCCTCCGGTTCTAAAGACAACACGATCCGTCTGTGGAGATACGGCGCTCGGGGCGCCGTTGACTGCGCCGCCTTGGCCACGGGGCACACGAGTACCGTCTCCGCTATAAAGTTTGTGTATTGCGTGCTCTGTGCTTGCGAAATCGTCCGGTGACAACTACGCCAGGTTTCAGATTCTCTCGCCACTTCGAGATGTTCCTCGTCAGCGGCAGCTACGATCACACCCTGAAACTCTGGCCGATTCCCGAGTCGCTCCATTCGCGCGATAAAGCCGCCGTTTCAAGCGACGACTCGGCAACGGGCTTGCCCCACTTGAAGGCGACGGGCACGTCGGTGGCTCACGACGACGACATCACGGCGCTGGACGTCTCGCCTAATGATAAGCTGGTCGCCTCGTCTTCTCTGGACAAGACGGCCAAACTCTGGCACGTCGACTGGACCAATCGCGACCAGCCCACGCTGACGCCGGCTGGCACGCTGACGGGGCACAGGCACGTACTGTACGTACTCTAATAAACCAACTCTCAAAGTGTACCACCTAGCGGGAGGTTGAAATGCCACCGCCTCCAATAGTAGCCCCTAGGTACCTTATGCACTATTGTATGATCTGTATGTGTACAGGGTGTCCCAACAAAACCGGGCAACTTTAAACTCGAATAACTTTCGCGTTTCTGCGAATTTTTCCACCGGTCCTGTTTTATTCAAGAGCAAACACCATTGGATTTTTTCACTCAAAGTTTCAGCGAAATCGATCGGATGAACAATCTGATACACGCCTTTGACTTTTTAGTCGATTTTCTTGAGTGGCCTCCTAGAAGCCCCGACCTTACGCCCTGTGACTTCTTTCTGTGGGGGTACCTGTAGGCTGTCGTCTACCAGAGAAAGCCGAATACCCTAGAAAAACTGAAACAGAACATCCGAAGCGCCTGCGCCGAGATTCCGCGTGACGTGATCGATCGTAGTCTGGTAGAGTACAAGACGCGCATGCAGAATTGCGTTGAAAACGACGGATCTCACTTTGAGCAGTTCATCTGATCGATTTCGCTGAAACTTCGAGTGAAAAAATCCAATGATGTTTGCTCTTGAATAAAACAGGACCGGTAGAAAAATTCGCAGAAACGCGAAAGTTATTCGAGTTTAAAGTTGCCCGGTTTTGTTGGGACACCCTGTACTACAAGGTATACTCTATGCATGTAGACAGTACCATAGTACTACTACAATTATTATATCTAGTAAATATGTCTTTAGTACATGGTATGTTAAGGATAATTAGGGCACAGGAGGCTGGAAAATAAGCCATTGGGGGCTTATTAGAGTATCTACTTTGCGGTAACGTCTCAGTTTCACTGCAATGACGGTATTCCATCAATGAATCACGACTCTCTTGTACATATGTCTCAGGCGGGGCGTGTGGGACGTGGGGTTCTCGAGCAAGGACCAGGTAGTGGTCACCGCCTCAGGGGACTTCACAGTGAAGCTCTTCTCTCTGTCCGACCTGTCGGTGCTGAAGACGCTCGAGGGGCACGAGGGCGCCGTTCTGCGCGCCGTCATTCATCCCAACGGCCAGCAGGTGCTGTCGGCCGACGGCAGCGGTCTGCTCAAGCTGTGGAAGGTCCGAGACGCCGACTGCCTCAAGACCTTCGACCTGCACGACGACAGGATCTGGGCCATGGCCGTCAGCGCCGACGGTGGGCCGCTTCTTTTGACAGCGTACTACATGTAAGTGGCGCCGGTTGTTGTGCGACTTTCTGGAAGCGCTCAAGAGTGCCTCTGTTGCATGAGCATTGCATTGGTCATATTGGTGCGCCGTGAAAAGTGAGGCGTGCGCTAACCAGCCTGGCGCGAACGTCGGTCGTTCGCTGGCGCCACTTCAACTACGGTAGCTTCATTTAGATGAATGTTGAGCCTTGCACTATTGATGGGCGCCCTATGCTAAATAGTTACCTTGTACTAGAGCCTTTAGCCCGTAGGTGATACTCTATTGCCATAGGAGAATGCTGTGGCTATATTTCAACACGGGGAGGCTCATGGCCTGCAGACACCGGTCAGAACATGCAGTGACCCATGGCCCATAGCCACTGCTCAGAACATGCGGTGATCCATGGCCCACAACCACTGGTCAGAACATGCAGTGATCCATGGCCTGCAGCCACTGGTCAGAACATGTGGTGATCCATGGCCCATAGCCACTGCTCAGAACATGCGGTGATCCATGGCCCACAACCACTGGTCAGAACATGCAGTGATCCATGGCCTGCAGCCGCTGGTCAGAACATGCAGTGATCCATGGCCCATAGCCACTGGTCAGAACATGCAGTGACCCATGGCCCATAGCCACTGCTCAGAACATGCGGTGATCCATGGCCCACAACCACTGGTCAGAACATGCAGTGATCCATGGCCTGCAGCCACTGGTCAGAACAAATGGTGACACTGTTTAGAACATACAGTGACCTTCAACCCACAGATGTTTGGCTTAGCCCATAGGTGGTTTCAGATAGATCTAAAGTCATTTGACACTGTGCCCCTGCCATTGCCTGCATTCACTATTGCACCTGTTCCCATGCCTCTGAATACCCTGAATTCAGTCCACAAATGTTTATGCTTAGCCCATAGGTGGTTTCTGATTGATCTACAGTCATTCGACACTGTGCCCCTGCCACTGCCCGCATTTACCATTGCACCTTCCCCCATTCCTCTGATTACACTTCATGGTCTCGCAGCGCCACCCATAGGTGTTTTCAGAAAGATCTTAAGTCATTTGTTGCAGCGCCCCTGCCAGTGCCTGCATTTACCATCGCACCTGCTCCTGTGCCTCTGATTACACTTCAGGGTCTCACAGCGATAACTCTGTAGTCAAATGTTACACAATGGCGCGAAATTTTGCACAAAAGTAGCTTGCAGTCACTCCTTAGTGCTCAGAATGTACTGTGCAGCCGATATTTTCATGATTTTTGAGGAATTTAGTAACTTGTGAAAGTTTTAAAATAGGAGGGGACAAATCGCAGTCAATGATGATTCTTTTGACCTATAGATCTCCAGGATCCGTCAACTGTGTCTCGAGAAAATGGCCGGACAGACAAACAAACAAACAAACAAACAAACAGACAGACTCTATGCCGCTTAGTATATAGGATATTTCAGATACATCAAATGTCTCTTGACACTGCGCCCTTGCCAGTGCCTGCATTTACCTTCGAACCTGTTCCCGTGCCTTTGAATACACGTCGGTGTCTCGCAGCGACAACTCTGTAGTGAATGGCAACACAACCGGTGCGACATGTGCATGAAAGCAACCATCAGCCACTCCTTAGTGGTCAGAATGTACTGCGCAGCCGATATTTTTTGTGATTATTGTGGAATTTAGTAATTTGCAAAAGTTTTAAAATAGGAGGGGACAAATCGCAGTCAATGACGGTTCTTTTGATCTATAGATCTCCAGGATCCATCAACTGTGTCGCGAGAAAATGGCCGGACAGACAAACAAACAAACGGACAGACTCTATGCCGCTTAGTATATAGGACTAGAGCCTTTAGCCCATAGGTGATACTGATAATCTATAGCTGAACACCTATGGAAACAGAGCCATTTGTATCAACCCATGGTAATCAGCCACTGTTCACAACATGGTTCACGGCCAATGTTCACAACAGCCCATAGGAGATTCTGATAGATCTGAAGTCATTTGACACTGCGCCTCTATCAGTGCCTGCTTTTAGGGTTGCACCAGCTCCCATGCCTCAGAATACACTGAAACTAACACATGGAAGCTTGCATTTAGCCCATAGATAGATCTAATGTCTTCTGACACTGTGCCCCTGCCTGTGCCTGCATTTACCATTGCGCCCACTACCGTGCCTTTGATTACACTGAACTTTGCATATACCTAGGTGTTTGTGTTTAGCCCATAAGAGGTTTCAGATAGATCGCAAGTCTCTTGACACTGCGCCCTTGCCAGTGCCTGCATTTATCATTGAACCTGTTCCCGTGCCTCTGAATACACTGAAGCCAACACATGGATGCTTATGTTTAGCCCTTAGGAGATTTCAGGTATAGCTAATGTCTTCTGACACTGTGCCCCTGCCAGTGCCTGCATTTACATACCTTTGCACCTGTTCCCGTGCCTTCAAATACCTGTAGGAGTCTCACAACGACAGTTCTGGAGTGAATGGTGACACGACAGTGCGAAATTTCCACGAAAATGACCAGTAGGCACTCTTTAGTGGTCATAATGTACTGTGCAGTCAATATTTTCGTGAATTTTGTGGAATTTAGTAATTTGCAAAAGTTTTAAAATAGGAGGGGATTCCTTCCAGCCCACGACGGTCAGTTTAAGCTATAGATCTCCAGGATCCGTCAACTGTGTCAAGAGAAAATGGCCGGACAAACAGACAGACAGACAGACAGGCGGACAGAGATTTGCCGCTTAGTATATAGGATAAGGAACTCCAGCTGTAGCAGAGCTCCAGACGCCATCTTCTCTCGCTTCGCTGCAGGCTCTCGCCTGATCACTGGGGGCGCCGACGGCCGCCTGCTCATTCACAAGGACGTGTCGGAGGAGGAGAAGGCGGAGGCGGATCGACAGCGCGCTGAGCGCATTGAGCAGGACCAGGCGCTGCAGAATCTCCTAAGAGACAACAAGTTGGGCGCCGCACTGAAGCTGGCCGTCCGACTGAAGCGACCCCTGGCGGCCCTCAAGGTCCTTCAGCAGATGACCACGACCACCGATTCGCTGGAAGAGGACGGCGCTCTGGCGAAGACGCTGATGTCGCTGGAAGACGTCCAGCTGTCGGTGCTGCTCGAGTTCCTCGTCGACTGGAACACCAATGGAAGGAACACGGCGGTCGGTAGATAGAGATGTTGAGCTTTCGCTAAAGAGCTAGCTGCGTACGCATCGTCCCGTGGTTTCAGGTGTGCCAGCGCGTGCTCTTCCTGCTTCTATCGCGCGTCTCGCCTCAGCGTCTGTTGACTCTGCCGAATGTGGGCAAGATCGTCGAGGGACTGCTACCGTATTCGGAGCGCCACTTTGAGCGCCTCTCTCGCCTACGCCAGCAAGCCTCCTTCCTCAACTACACCTGGGAGAAGGTCAGACTGCCAGATTTGGAGCAGTAGTGCCTGCAGATGACCTGATATACGATGATAATCGTTGCTTTGCGAAAGGGCCGTTATCAGGAAGACTGGTGCAGTTGCGGGACTGAAGGTCGTGGTGGTAGCGTAGCGAGACGCTGCGAACGCGAATGCAATTAGGTACATACGGGTACTTGCCTACTTTGCTAGCGGTGATTTCTTTACCGGAATGGCCGATAAGGGAGGAATGCCTCAGCATGCAGTTTACACTCATAGCGCAAGGCTTGATAAGCTTCCAGGCTGTCGACGGCTTCTTGTCAGGTCGACGGCATTGTCGTTTCGCTCTACTTTGGTTGGAGAATGCAACTGAGCATAATTGCAACGGTTGTTCTTGCGGCCGCGGCCGTCGGTGACGACGTCGTCGATCACGACGATACGGTAATCGACGCAGCTCGAATCGTCAGCTATATGACGGACGGCGCTGGGAAAGGCGTGAGCTACGACTGGCTGGCCGACGTCGTCGACACCTACGGCCACCGAATGGTCGGAGAGAAGAGTTTGGACGACGCCATTGCCTACGTCGTCCAAGAGGCGATTCGACAAGGTGCCTCCGCTGAGACGTAGCAGCGTTTGCCACTTGTTCTCTGTTGAATAGGTCATTGATCGATTCAAGGATTCGACAACGTTCACACGGAAGAGGTCGACGGCATTCCCAACTGGATTCGCGGCGAAGGACAAGCGACCATGCTCAGTTATCTTGCCACTGCTGCAGTGATTATGGTAGAAGCAGCAGCAAATTCCACAATGGCTGTTCAGCGCCCCGGACGCAGGACCTGCCACTGCTGGCCGTTGGCGGATCTGTGAGCGGCGACGTGACCGCCGATATCGTCGTCGTGCGCTCCTTTGTCGAGCTGCGCCAACTCGGCCAACTGGGAGTGGTCCAAGGCAAGATCGTCGTCTACAACCAGCCTTGGAGAGGCTACGGACCCACGGTCGCCTACCGCAGCGGCGCCATCGAGGCCGCCAGATACGGGGCCGTCGCCTCGCTGATTCGTAGCGTCACGCCCTTCTCCATTCGAAGCCCGCACACGGGCATAGCCAGATACAATGACGGTACGTACATGTGACGTGTATAAGGTGCCCTTTCTGAATTCTCGTCTAGCTTGGTTACGGTACCGCTTTCTTCCAGATGTTCCGAAGATTCCGTCCGCCTGCATAACCATCGAGGACGCGGAAATGCTCGACCGACTTCATCGTCGGCAGATACCCGTCACGATTCGCTTCCGTCTGACGTCGAGAACGGAAGGAACTGTCAGTTCGAGGAACGTCATCTTCGACCTCAGAGGGGAGGAGAAACCCAACGAGATCGTCATGCTCAGCGGCCACTTCGACAGCTGGGACGTTGGACAGGTAAGCGACTCCATATGTACTTCGAATCGGCGCCGCTCACGTACACAACACTTGAAGGGCGCCATGGACGACGGCGGCGGCTGCGCCGTGGCCTGGCACGCCCTTCACAGTCTCAAGGCTCTGTACACAAGAGCGGGTGGGTTGGGCATACTGTAGCAACCCTACTACGTATGTACCTATCGTATTAGAGAAAGTCGCTGAACCCAGGTCGCCGCCCAAAGCGGACCATTCGCGCGGCGCTCTGGACGGCCGAGGAGGTGGGCTTCCAGGGCGTCGCTGCCTACTACAACAACCACTCGATGGACCCCAGCGAGCGCTTCGTCTTCGCCTCCGAGGTGGACACGGGCGCCTTCCGGCCCCGTCCCGAGTACGACGCCAAGATACGCTTCGCCAGCGTCGGCGACCCAGAAGCAGGGACCCGCTTCTCGCGCCTGATTAGCCAATCGCTGGGTCCCAACGGGATACCCGTGGCCCCGCTGGAGGTGGGACCCGGCGGGTTGGGCGAGGTGTCCTACTGGGCCCGGGATGGGGTACTGTCGGCCAACTACGACCTCGGGAACAAGTGGGAGGACTACTTCAAGTTCCACCACTCGGAGGGCGACACGCTGACGGTCTTCCAACCTGACGACACCGACTACGTGGCCGCCGCCTTCGCCGTCATGGTCCAGGCCCTGGCCGACGACGAACACGAGTTCAAATGAGTGGATACTTTGGGAACATGCGCCTATTATGCCCAAACTGTCACAGCTCTTATGTGCGGATTACGGTAGTTCGTGAAGCGGGAAGACGAAAGAACATGCTCTGTTAGGAGACGGCAGACGTGGCGCCCCTCCCTCGGCCGTTTCCGTTTCATGGCTACCAAAAAGACAATCTCTCGCAACGTATTCACAAAGCTCTTCTTCTATGCCAGGAGAGCTTGGGCTAAACTGGATCTGCGAGCAAAAATTCGACAACTCAACATTAGAGTGAACGAGCGGCGAGCGCCACATAAATCGAAGATTGCCTAGAGACGATCGAAGTGAGGCAACTGTGGTATAAATAGCACTAAGAACGACATCGCGAACGAAAAGAAACCATGCACCTAAGTAAACGTTCAGTAAGCAATCGCCAGCGGCCAACCAGTCGCCGACTAAAGCTTAGTGGGGGCTCACAACTCTGTTGATGGACCGGGTAATTTGTGTGTGTCCTACCGTATCTTGGCGACAAAAGGCGCATGTTTATGCGTTGTATGGATTGGAGGTGACGCGCCCTCCGTGCCCAGTCCAGTCGGTGTGGTGGAATTTCCCGGGACTGCCAAGAAGCTCGTAGGTGTGCGCGCCGAAGTAGTCGCGCTGCGCCTATAAGCAAGCGGTACGGTAGAAACGTCGGGTCGACGCGGCGCAATTGTAGGGATATGGAAAACCGCAAAGGGGAAAGAAACGCACAGCTCTACCGACCTGAATCATGTTAGCGGGCAGCATCTCGGAGCGATAGCCGTCGTAGAAGGAGAGCGCCGTGCCGAAGGCCGGAGTGGGAATGCCCAGCTGGACGGCGATGGAGACCACCTTGCGCCAGGACGCCTGCAGACGGAAGCGCAACCGTCGCCATCGTAGGTAGGTAGGCAGCCAACTCGTCTTCGCAAAATTATGGGTATCGTCTTTGTTTTGATGCTGTGCTGCCCCGTACCTAGCGCGGTTTGTGACACTGTTGTGTTACGTCGGTGTGTCCAGCAATAAAAGCATTGATTGATTGATTGATCGTGGCAGCCGCCAACCAACAGCTCAGGGGCCGATTGCACCAACCATTGCAGCGAATTGTACAACTTCATAACTCATTGAATACGACCCAAAATGCCCTGAAATTACAGAATAAAAGTGTCTGAAAGCAAACAAATTAGTGTTCAAAAACTTTGTGGAAAGACCGTTCCTTTCCCATATTGTGATGAATTGTATAATGGATTGTACGTTGGTGCAATCGGCCCCAGATATAGAGGCACGAATATCGGCCGCATTGGCTCCTTATTCCGATGCCGATATTCGCGGTGACACGCCCGCCGTGCGATCAATTTTCTTCAGTGGCGCACAGCAGAAGCGCAACGGCGCACCTGCGCCTTCTCAATAGCCGCTCTGAAGAAGTCGTCCAGCAGTAGGTTGGTCAGCTGTGGGTCCTTGTCAAAGGCCGCCTTGATCTTGCCCAGGAACACGCTGCGGATTATGCAGCCGCCGCGCCACATCAACGCGATGCTGCCTGAGAGGAAGGGTGGGTTACTGTAGAAGTGAGCTATTGTGACAGTGTGGTACTGTAAGAGTGAGTTACTGTAGGCAACGGGCTCCGCTACTGCGCACCGTAGTTGAGCTTCCAGCCGAACTGCTGGGACGCCTCCTTCAGAAGCATGAAGCCCTGTGCGTAGCTGACGATCTTGGAGGCGTACAGCGCCTGCGCGCAACAACAACCGCGTCATAACATGTATCAATCGAGCGCAACAGAAGGAAAAGCAGCCTCCAACCTGTCTAACGTGCTCGACGAACTCCTTCTTGTCGCCGATCAAAGCGGCGGCGTTGGCCGAGGGGCCGGGAAGCAGCTTGCTGGCCGACACGCGCTCCTCCTTCAGAGACGAGAGACAGCGAGCGAACACCGCCTCGCCTAGAAAAGACCAAATGTTGTCGCACACTGCACTAGTCGAGTGTCGTGGCAAGCCGCCAACCTATCAATGTCAGCGGTACGCCATAATCCAAGGCAGCGATTCCAGTCCACTTTCCGGTGCCCTTCTGCAACACAAGAAGGATCTATGACACTGCGATCTCAGTAGAGCGCCTTAGTGCCACTCGCCTGTCCGGCGGAGTCGCGTATCTTCTCGACTAGGGGCTTCCCGTCGCCATCCTTGAACTTGAGTATGTTGGCCGTGATCTCGATCAGGAAGGAGTCCAATTCGCCCCGATTCCAGTCGTTGAACGCCTGCAGATGGAACACAAGCCATTGGTTACTGTAGTCACGCAACAAACCCAAGCTTCAAAGCCACTTACCTGGGCCATCTCGTCGTGAGTGAGTCCGGCGGCCGACTTGAGCAGGTGGTAGGCCTCCCCGATGAGCTGCATGTCGCCGTACTCGATGCCGTTGTGCACCATCTTGACGAAGTGACCCGCACCCTCGTTCCCTACCTGCAGGGGGCGCGGACCCAATAAAAGTACAAACAGAACGACGACGACGACGCAAAAGTCAATGAGCCAACCCAGTCGCAGCAAGGCTCGCCGTCAGCCTTGGCGCATATGGCCTGGAAGATGGGCTTGATGTGGGGCCAGGCCTCTTCGCTGCCGCCCGGCATCAGGGAGGGCCCGTAGCGCGCACCCTCCTCCCCTCCACTGACGCCGGAACCCACGTAGAGGAAGCCCTTGGCCGTCAGCTCCTTGCAGCGACGCTGAAGTGACGGCTACTGATGGTATGAATAACTTCCTGAAACAAGAAACTGGAGCGCGCCCACGGTGGTGTCCGTGTACTCGGAGTTGCCGCCGTCGATGATGATGTCGCCCTTCTCCAGGTTGGGGACCTGGAAGATGAAGCGCATTCGTTAGACCACTGCGAAGCTTCCATCGTCTGCGTCAGAGGCGTACGATCTTCTCGATGAACTGGTCGACGGCGCTTCCGGCCTTGACGAGAAGCACGATTCTTCTGGGTCTCTTCAACTTCCTGCACATCTCCTCGATGGAGTGGGCACCCACGATCTTCGTCCCCTTCGCCTCATTGGACAGGAATTCGTCCACTTTGGACACCGTTCGGTTGAAAGCGCACACCTGAAGACGACAACAGGAGATTACGGTACTTCAGAGCTACTGTCTGGATGACAGACCAGATAACTAGCAGTGGTTCTGACACAGAAAGTCGCGCAACCACATGTTCCATACCATACCACAAATCCATGGTCGTTCATGTTCAGGATGAGATTCTGGCCCATCACTGCCAGCCCAATCACGGCGATGTCTGCTTCCGCCATAGTTCTCCCTCAAGTAATACTCAGCAGCAGCGCAGGAAGCAACAAGTTGACAGGCGAGCAGCAGAAACTTGCTCTTCGCACGTCGTCTACAATCGAATGACAAGTCAGACTACAGATGTCCGTCCGTCCTTTCGTACTTGGCAAACAAAAGTCGTCCGTCTAGGGTAGGTACTCGCGAACTTGAACTTTCGTAGCGGCGCTACGATGACGACAATATTTTACGCCGTCGGGCAGTCTACTATCAACGCAAGAAACAAAACGGCTCCAAAAGTGTACCGAGATTTGCCACTACTGCTGCATTCTGCGCACAAGCGTCGCATGTGGCAACGACAAATGAACAGAAACGACTTTATTCATCAAAATGCACCACTGCTCAGGCTCACGACGGAAGCGCCTTCGAATTCAGAAAGTGAACGACGAACAGAAGCTTGCTTCATAGTAGGTACTCGTCGAAAACGGCGCAGAACGAACGAACGGAGATTATGATCTGTGGACGCGCAATACAAGAACCGGTGAAGGGAACTTTCGAACGGCGGTACATCAAAGGCAAAGCTGCACGAGGAAGCGTAGGGGGCAATGAGAGAACAACGAACGCCAAAACTCCTAATTGGAAGGAAGGAACGGGAGAATATGTTTGTTGTTGCGGAGAGGGGGGAACTTCCTCTGCTTCTCAGTAGCCGGCCATTTCGGCGGACTCGCGCTGCGCCGTGTCGTCCAGCTCGCCCTCCTCGTACTCGCCCTCGTCGTCCACCGAAGCCTCCTGAACATTGCAGCAGTCATAGAACACAGAAGAGCAATTGGGGAACCAACTAGAACTAGGGCAAGTAGAGAACTGTCGCCTGCACAACAGGTGTGGGAAGGAGTGTGGCACAAAACGCGAATACAGTCGATCTTACAGCGCGACAGCTTCCCAACAAGCGAGAACAAACAGCCCGAAGGGCAGATATTCGTCGTCACCTGGTACTGCTGGTACTCGGAGATGAGGTCGTTCATGTTGGACTCGGCCTCGGTGAACTCCATCTCGTCCATGCCCTCACCCGTGTACCAGTGGAGGAAGGCCTTGCGACGGAACATGGCTGGAAAACATTCAGATCAATTCGACCTCGCAGGGAGAGGGGGGGGGGGGGGGAGGGAGAGCACCCCCACCGGTGAACTGCTCGGAGATGCGCTTGAAGAGCTCCTGGATGGAGGTGGAGTTGCCGATGAAGGTGGCGGCCATCTTCAGTCCCCGGGGAGGAATGTCGCAGACGGCCGTCTTCACATTGGACGGGATCCACTCGACGAAGTAGCTGCTGTTCTTGTTCTGCACCGTCCACATCTGCTCGTCCACCTCCTGAGCGCAACAGAGACAGTGGAGAGATCAGATGAGGCGCAAGTATCGACTCGCGCGAACGAGGAAACGTCCGAACGACGCCACTCAAGGTACAGCCGCCACGATTCTTCCCACCTTCATGGACATCTTGCCGCGGAACATGGCGGCGACGGTGAGATAGCGTCCGTGTCGGGGGTCGCAGGCGGCCATCATGTTCTTGTTGTCGAACATCTGCTGCGTCAACTCCGCCACCGTCATCGCCCGGTACGCCTGCGTCCCCCGAGCCGCCAGTGGAGCGAAGCCTGCGAGAGGAGAGAGAGAGGTGGGATACTTAGAAAAAGAGCGGAGCACAATCTATGCGCGCTCATTCAAGTCACCGACCGGGCATGAAGAAGTGGAGGCGGGGGAAGGGCACCATGTTGACGGCCAGCTTGCGAAGGTCGGCGTTCAGCTGGCCCGGGAAGCGCAGGCAAGTCGTCACGCCCGACATCGTTAGCGACACTGCAGATGGGGAAGATGGGTGTTACTCTTTTCCAGCTATACAGCAATTAATCCAATACGCCCCCCCCCCACACCCTTCCTGAACTCGGCCATGCCAGGGCGCCGTCACACTTGGGGAAGAGGAGGGGGACGCTTACATTGGGGTATTTACGGTTCCCAGACGCAAAATCCTACCGCTATACTATGGAAATATGTCAAGCCTTCGGTCCAATTATCGCCTACTGGTTTTTCTGCAGAAATTCTACAATCATCACTACTACAGTAGCAATCACCAACCCAGGTGGTTGAGGTCTCCGTAGGAGGGGTTGTGCAGCTTGAGAGTGCGGAAGCAGATGTCGTAGAGGGCTTCGTTGTCGATGCAGAAGGTCTCGTCCGTGTTCTCCACCAGCTGATGGACGGACAGCGTCGCGTTGTACGGCTCCACCACCGTGTCCGACACCTTGAGACAATGTAGACACTGAGAACGGCCGAGCTAACTACGGTATACTGGAGCGACAGGTTTGAAGTCGACGCAGAAACAGGTGAACGATTTTCCCACCTTTGGCGAGGGGACGACGGAGAAGGTGGTCATGATCCGGTCGGGGTACTCTTCGCTAAAAGAAATCGAAATGCAAGATTGGCCCGATTCGAAACGACTTCGAACGTTATTCTCCCAACCTACCGAATCTTGGAAATGAGCAGGGTTCCCATTCCTGAACCGGTGCCGCCGCCCAGCGAATGGGTCATCTGGAAGCCCTGCAAAGAGAAACACGAATTGAAACTCCACCCAAGACTACGCCGTAAGAGACAAATCGGTTCGGATGGAATTCAGGAACTCGCCTGCAGGCAGTCGCAGGCCTCGGACTCCTTGCGCACCACGTCGAGCACCTGGTCGACCAGCTCGGCGCCTTCCGTGTAGTGGCCCTTCGCCCAGTTGTTGCCCGCGCCGCTCTGCCCTGCAATGGACAACCACTGCTGAAGACAATAGCCTTCGTGCAGAAGCTGGTGTACAAGCTTCGTCTTCGTTTCGACGAAACGAGGAAGCGATAACATTCATAGATAGTACACGAAATCTTTTTCTCACCGAACACGAAGTTGTCGGGCCGGAAGAGGCCGCCGAAGGGGCCGCTGCGCACCGAGTCCATGGTTCCCGGCTCGAGGTCGAGCAGCACAGCGCGAGGAACGTATTTGCCGCCTGGAAATCGGGCGCAAACTTGCCCGAAACAAAATCGCGCTATTTCGATCTCAACAACAATTGCTCACCAGTCGCCTCATTATAGTAGACGCTGACCCTCTCGAGCTGCAGGTCCGACTCGCCCTTGTATTCGCCGGTCTCGTTGATGCCATGTTCGTCGCTGATCACCTCCCACTGCAAACGATCGTGGCAAATTCTATGCATTCTCCCGAAAAGAAGACCGAAAATCGTTAGAAAATCCCACGAATTTGGCGCCGATCTGGTTGCCGCACTGGCCGGCCTGGATGTGGACAATCTCCCGCATTTTCGCTTCTTGTTTTTCGGGAAGCTGCACGAGGAAAGCAGTGGAGAGTCTACTCGACGGCCTTCGACACGCCAACAATCTAAACTGCTGCTCGATTGGAGGATGACCGCTCTCGGGTTATTCACCGCCTTTATTGCGCTTTTCAAATTGTGACAGAAAAGAGGCGCCTTCTGAGTCATTCCGTCTGTCCAATCAGAGTCGTCGTAGATAGCGCCGCCTGCCAATGAGCACAGAGAGTATTCGCCAAGTCAAATGTGTGTACGCGGTTCGACAATTGACTACTGTAGCTAATAGAGTTGTTTCTAGGTATATTTTGTGATCACTTTCGTTGCACCACTTTGAACCTTGTGCGAGCACCACATATGTACATTCCAAACAGTTACAGTTTCAAAAGGTGCCCCGAAATAGACAGACAGTCGACTGTTAGAACTCAAGCACATAAATGGAGCGAAAATATACAAGTGACTAAACAGACGAGGGGATGAAGTGATCTGGCCGGCCAAAAGATTAACAAGGGACACGACACGAGTCACACACACCCTCAAACAGAGACCACAAATCTTCACTGAACGATGCCCCAGCGGTGATGCAAAGTGGTTGAGGTGTGAACTTCTAAACTTGTCCGGTGCATCAGTGAAGCTAACCGACATGTCGGCAATGGAGAACGGCGTAGCAAGCCATGCATGAAAGTGGGGAGACGATTTACGTAGCGATGTTGGGCTGAACAGCTGCTGCAATTGTAGCATCACGACCTACAAGCAACAACTTTTCATCGCTCTTCCAAGAACAGCCTTCGCTACTGACAAAGTTGGAGTTATTCTGGTCGAAATAACTTCGACGGCCCTAAGTGAGGTAGGGCTGGACAGATTTCCAATATCACCAGGCAAACTCTGCCCGATGGAATAATTGCCGACTGCTCGGTGCTAGTGTTGTGTCTGTACGTACGTCGCTCCGAATGCGTTTCCGTAGTCTTCACACAAAGGCGCTTCGCAGATTCACCAACGGCGACGTCGTTTCTGCCGTCTCCAGCTGCTGCGCCGGGAATAAGCGGTTGTGAAGCCGCTTCTGGTCGTCTGTTTCCCAGCCTCCACAGACACACACATGTAGCGACGGTCGACATATCCGTACGTAACAACCCAGGTAGGCGCCGTTCTCCGCATGAACCAAACCATCTCCACGTCTCTCGACGCTTCGCAACTCCAGAATATCGTGTCAGACCAGTAGCAGACGGCGTCTCCGATGTTTTCCGCCCGAAGCCTGCTCAGTCGGCGACTTTCAGATTGGTGTGACAGCTACCCTTTCTTTGGAAGGTTCCCCGTCGCTTGCGTCGCCGTCGCGCCGCCGTCGTGCCGGCGTCGCCGTTCAACTGAGCGTCTTCTCCTCCAGCGAGCGAGCAGCCAAACAATCCGCGCACGCAGGTACTAGAGCGCGACAAATAAGATGGCCTTGCATTCGGCCGGTTCCCTTCTTCTCCTTCTTCGCCTTTGACATGCGACGGCGGGCGAGAACAGAAGTGCACTCGCTTACTAGTTGCACATTGTGGCCGCGCTGCAGAGAGCTGACAGCCGACGGAGCTCGTGTATGTATACGTCTGCCTTTACAACCTCAATGCAAACAACATCAATTCTTGCTGCGCAGGTCACAGTTCGCAGTATTGTTGTTGTTATCCACTTAGGATCCCGCGCGTGTGCAAGGCGGCGGACTGGAAATCGTACACCTGCATAGAATACGGACGTCTGTACATACAGGAGAGCGCAGAACCGTTTTGCCGCTCGCTTGCGCCGCTGCGTGAGGACGAGACAGTCGCCAGTACGCCTGGCTGCATGTATGTCTGTCTCCTCTTTGCCATTCTCTGTCTCCTCGCGCGCTCGGCGTGAGATGATTCGTTTTCGCGCGACCGTTGGAGCAGGAGACGGCGTAGGCGCAGAAGAGGGCTCGCCTGCGTCCTCGAACTACCTACCTTCCTTTCGACCGAGTCGAGTCATTGCAGCGGCGCGCGGGAAGTAAGACGGCGCGACTAGGCGACGCCTCCCGGTCAGTCACTCTTCCCCAATCCTTGTCCCTTTCTGCCGGGTTTGCAGAAAGAAGAAGTCGACGACTCTTCGCGTCTCTCTTTCGACTACTCGACATTTCTGACTACAACGAAACGACACTGATACTCGAGCGACTATGACGACCAAGGGCGGCGCGCAGAGCGACAGCTACAGCTCGGAGACGGAGTACCGATCCTCGATCGCGCCCAGGACCAGCATGTCGCGCTCGTCGACCACGCGACACTCGGGCGCCTTCACGCCCACCGGCGGCGGAGGAGGTGAGCAACGACTACGGTACTAATATGGCGATGAAGAACATTTATCAGATTAGGGTGCGGCTTCGCGCGCGCGCGCGCGCGCTTCAACTTGGAATAAGGTGTGACAGGAGCGAGAGAAAGCTGCGCGCAATCGAACACCCGCAGAATTTCTCACTGTTCCCCGTGAAATCCCCTCCCCCAACTCTGCTGAGCCGCCGACTACAATAAACGGGCAAAAGTCGAGCCGCGAGCTGGATTTATGTTTGTTTTCCTCAGACTTCCACCCCGCCCAAGCGAAGCCCCTGTCAGCCTGACGAGAGATAGACTCCCAGAAGGCGAAGACTAGTGTTGCCACTCGAAAGCCTATCTGCTAGAACGGCCGTCCATCAATTTTACGTACATGTAGTTTGATCCTTCTTCTGTCATCAGCCAAAAGTTGGCGACCACTGAAAAATGTACTCGAAACGGACGTCGGCTTACCGCCATAGTCGCAGCACGAGTAATCGTTATGGACTGGCCAGCGAATGGGACCACTATGACCACCCAAGGCGGTTCATACGCCGCCCAATAATTCCCAGATCGAGTAGCATGGACGCGGTGAACTTCTCAATTCGCAGCGGTTTGTAACTTTGCACATACATGTACATACAGACGCTGCTGAATATACCTACAGCATGTGCCTAGTTATGACACTTACCGTAGTTCCTATCCACGGCCTGAGACCGATGGCGCCTCAAATAACTCACAGGCAGAGTAGATATGAGAACGGTAGCGCTTCTTTCTCGCAGGCCGAGTGCTGAAGCTAGTGACGGAGATGGGCTCGTCGGTGTCGGCCGTGACGCCGGGGATGATCGAGGGCGCGGCCAAGTCGTTCTCGCAGGCGCAGGAGAAGGAGAAGAAGGAGATGCAGGGCCTGAACGACCGCCTGGGCAACTACATCGACCGCGTCAAGGGACTCGAGGCGCAGAACCGCGAGCTGGTCGCCGAACTGGAGGACCTGCGCAAGCGATGGGGAAAGGACACCACCGACATCAAGGTGCGCCCGCAATAATACGCGCAGCGCCCACACACCTCAAGTATGTGAGTGAGCTGACGATCCACAAGGCAAACTCTGCCTCGCACCCTTTAGGTGAAGTACAGCGGCGACCTCTTGGAGGCTCGCAAAGGCATCGACGACGGCTCGCGAGCCAAGGCGGAGATGGACGTCCGACTGGCGCGCCTGCAGGACGACATCAACGACTACCGCCGACTGTAACTCGTTCGCAGTCGTTGATTCGTCTCTTGCACAAGTACGTATGTAAGACGTTGGCTGTAACGGCCAGGTTCGAAGACACGGCCGGCGCCAAGGATCGCGACATCGAGCGACTGGCCCGCTACACGGCGGAGCTGTCGAACGCGCAGAGCGAGCTGGAGATCCTGCGCAACCGCTACAAGCACCTCAACGGCGAGGTCGACAAGTACACGACGCAGAACGCCAAGCTGTGGGACGAGCTGCAGAAGGCTCGCGCCGTAAGTGGAATTTGTTGGCATTCCCGAAGCCGCTTGATAAATGGAACTAGCGATTTCACTTCAGGACCTGGACGAGGAGACCTTGGGTCGGATCGACTTCCAGAACCAGGCGCAGACGCTGATGGAGGAGCTGGAGTTCCTGCGCCGCGTCCATGACCAGGAGGTGAAGGAGCTGCAGGCGCTGCTGGCCCAGGCGCCGGCCGACACCAAGGAGTTCTTCCGCAACGAGCTGTCGCTGGCCATCCGCGACATTCGCGACGAGTACGACAACCTGACACAGCAGGGCAAGACGGACATGGAGTCCTGGTACAAGCTCAAGGTGGGCGACAAACGACTTGGAGCATAGAGATTTGTGTTACTACCACTAGTTTTGAATTGACAGGTGTCCGAGGTGCAGTCGGCCACCAACCGCACCAATCTGGAATCGACCTACCAGAAGGACGAGATCACGCGCATGCGCGACAACATCGGCGACATGCGCGGCAAGCTGGGCGACCTGGAGAATAAGGTCGGCTGTCGGTTGGGCGGACACTCCTTGTTTTTGTTTATGGTAGACGTTATTGTATGTACGATGCCGATGTGCCTAGGCACGTGCGTCCGATCGGCGATTGGCCGTTGCCGATTTATCATACGTGAAGGCGCAGGCCACGTCCGTCGTACGATACCGTATACCGCTCTTCCTCGCTTAGTTACCTGGTTCTCACAAAGAGAAGCTACGCTGTTGCCAGATTCACACATAAATAGGTAAATACTCTTCGCTGCTTCAGAACGCCGTTCTGGAGAAGCAAGTGCAAGAGTTGACCTATCAAGTGGAAGACGACCAGCGTCAGTACGAGGCGGCGCTCAACGACCGCGACGCGCAGCTGCGCCGAATGCGCGAGGAGGCGCAGACGCTGGTCCAGGAGCTGCAGGCGCTGCTCGACACCAAGCAGATGCTCGACACCGAGATCGCCATCTACCGCAAGATGCTCGAGGGGGAGGAGAACCGGTGGGCGCCATTTGCGCGCTTCGCTTGACACGTTTGCAGCAGTTACGAATTGTTCTTCCAGGGCCGGCTTGCGTCAGATGGTGGAGCAAGTGGTCAAGTCCCACTCGCTGCAGCAGCAGGAGGACACGGAAAGCACGCGCAACGTCAAAGGTATTCGCTACGAATAGGCGTGGACGCTTCGGCTGCGATGGCAATGGAACAGAATTGTTTCGAATTCAGGCGAAGTCTCCGTCAAGACGACATTCCAGCGTTCGGCTAAAGGAAACATTAGCATTGCCGAGGCCGATCCAGCCGGTGCCTTTGTCCTGCTTGAGAACACTCATCGAAACAAGGTAACTATTTATTTGTTCTGAATTGTATATCGCCCAACGATTGAAGCTTCGTACCGTATCCTGGCGCTCCCTAGGACGAGAACATCGGCGAGTGGAAGATCCGGCGCAAGATCGACAACCGGCGCGAGATCGTCTACACGATTCCAAGCGGCATCGTCGTCAAGGCGGGCAAGACTTGCAAGGCAAGGATAGAAAGCGCATCACTATCCAATACGCATTCCAAGGCTACATACTATACATCTCGTTCAGATCTGGGGTCGCGAGGCCAAGGGCGTGCACACTCCGCCGACGGACCTGATCTTTGACGGCGAGGCCAACTGGGGAACGGGCTTCCAAGTCGTCACCACCATCTACAACAAGGACGGCGAGGTTTGTGAGTGGACGAACCTCAGAGTGAGCACTGAACTGACTGAACACTTGAACTACTGGGTTTCCTTCAGGAGCGCGCCTCGTTCACCCAGAAGACCATTCAGCAAGGCCAGTGAGCCAGAAGCGAAAACGACGAAGATTGTAGGCCCGTTCTTCGCCCAGAATCAATTCCTAACGGTAGTTTAGAGTTTTCCGCCTCGCCTGCTCCTCAGCTATGTATCAAAGTAGCTAGGTTTATATGTATCCCCTGCAAGAAACAGCGTCTATGTCAAGTCTAGATCATAGGACCCAATTGAGTCTGCCTTCCGGTTGTTGCCAGTGGCTGTCTGTGCAAGTCGCATCGAAGACAGCGTCGCTGATGTTGCAAGACGGTGGCAGCAACAACAATTCCCATCCTTTCCCAAACGAGACAAAAGGGAGGGAAGGCGCGAGCTACCACTCACTGCCGTCCCTTCAACATCGCGTCATCAACCATGGGTTCATCAACGAAGAAGAAGAATGCTAACAGAGAGAAGAGAGAGACGGACGAACGCGCGCCAACCGCAAACTGTTCCTACTACCAACGAACGAAACGAACCACCGCGCACTAAACAACGTCTGCTGTGGTCACAGAGAACACGAAGTCAACGGAGTGGGTAGCACGCACGGAGACTGGCCGACAAATCCTGTTGCACAACTGAACAGTTAAAGTATCCGACAGTTACAGTATCCGAGAGCGAATATCGACTGCAACGTGCTAGGATTTGGAGTCAAATCCTGTGTGCAACAAATACCGCAACTGTTCGTCTGTGCAACAACGGCCGTCGACCAACGAAAACGCGCAAAAGGCGCACAAAAACAATTCCAAAAAGATACGACCAGTTGTAGACAACTCTCTATACTCGGCTCTCTAATAGGTTCTAGCCTCTATGCGCTTGTTGCGGTTGTTGTCTTGTCGTCGTCGTCGACGCTACACGGACAGAGCAGCAGCGGAGATGTGTGTGTGTGCGCGGGTGCCGACTAGTCGGGAAACAAGCAGCTAGCAAGGTGCGCGCTGTGGTAGGAACACGACCGAGAGATAGGCAGTCTTGTCGATTGTTCCTGGGTACAAATTGTACCTAACAATTTGTACCCCTAAATTGTTAACAATTTAGGAACAATAACAATTTGTTCCACTGCTCCCAGGAACAAAACAATAACAATAACAATCTGAAATGGCTCCAGAACAAAACAATTTGGAAACTTATAAATTGTACCTAAATTGTTCTGAAGGTCGGTAAAAATTATGCAGTAATCCACAGCAGTTGTGATGCAAACATCGTATAATTCAAGAACATTTGCTAGTCAGTCGTAATTCCTTTGATTTCGTGGAAATTACCACTTGACAAACTTCTGCCCTACGGCACCCAGTCTTCCTAGGAACAATTTAGGTACAATTGTTCCTAAATTGTTAACAATAACAAAACAATTTGTTGAATTTTGAGAGGAACAATAACAATAACAAAACAATTTATAAAATTAAGCTGTGGAACAAAACAATAACAAAACAATTTGGGAAAATGTGGTACAACGACAAGACTGGAGATAGGTAGGAGGGGCGGAGGCGCGCTCGGTCGCTACCACCGAATATCCTCAGGGAAAGCCATCGCGCCGCGCAGAAGGAGAGAGAGAGGAAGCCGTATCAGTAGACAACGAAGTGCGCGCCTTCCAATCCAACGGAGGAACAAGGTAGAACGACGACTACACGCATGCGCCCTTGGGTACGGAAACGAACAGGAGTCGCAACGAAAGAGAAGGTGCTTCGCGCTTGGTAACGTAGGTAGAACGGCCGTTGTCCCCTCGGTCTACTGGGCGGTGGGCAGCTCGGGGAAGTCCCCTCCCTGCAGGTTGAAGTCGCCGCCGCTTCCGCCTCGAGTTCCGGGACCCCCGCGGCGGGGTCCGCCGCCGCCGGTCGGCGCACCGCCTCCTCGTCCTGAAACACGAGCGCTCAATCATTAGACGCACCCAACAGAACACGCAACACAAGCTCAAGTACCGTATCCACCGCCGCCGTCGAATCCGCCGCGCCCTCCTCCGAAGCCGCGGTCGCCGCCCCTGAATCCGCCGCCCCGACCGCGACCTCTACCGTAGCCCCGACCGCCTTCGGCCGACGACGGCGGCGCCATCTTGAAGAAGGTCTCCAACACTATGGTCTTGGGTTGGCGGCGCTGTAACGAAGGGGGAAACACGGGTGGGCCAAAGCGTCCAAAAGTTGCGCCTTTGACATAGAAGGCAAGTAGAAGCCACCCACACTAGCGTGTGAAGCGACCGTGCCCAAACAGTGACAACTGAACACGAGCTGCTGCAGACGAGACGCTAACTTTTGCGCAGCTGACAACTCCACATCACATTACTTGCAGTACTTCCAACGGCTTGTAGCGAAACAGTGGAGAAAGTCGAAGAACTGAGCCGCCGAAAACCTACCACGACGATGATCTCCTCGCCTTCGGCGCTCGTGTCCAACTTCTCTTTCTCGAGCGGGACGCAGTTCTGGAAGGCCTTGTCGCCCGCTCCGACCTTGCGCACGTTGAATTGAGGCTTCGCGGCCGCCTTCTTCGAGGCCTCCTGAAAATGGAGTTTCGGTGTTTCTGGGAAGCAAATCGAAATTGGGCCAAATTTGGAGCACCTTCTGCGCCAGCCACTCGTCGTAGGTCAGCTCCAGAGGTTCCGGTTCGGCCGGCTGCTGGGCCTGCTCGGCGCCTTCCTGCTTGCCTCCCCCTTCGCTGAAGAGTACTAGCAGATTGCCCTCTATACCCACTCCCTACCGTACTCTCTCATCAGTGCAACTCACCCAGCTGGGGCCTCGCCCTCGGCTCTGGGTTCCTTGTTGGCGTCCTCGCTGCCGGCGGTCACGTTCAGCGGCTCCGTCTCTCCGCGCAGCTCGTCCCCGTCCGTTCCCCAGTTGCCCCGGCCGCCGCCCTGGCGCTTGTCGACCGACTTGACGCCGCTGTAATTGCTGCCAAGGGAGACGGACTGGACGCAATGGTCTCCAGTGGTGGGAAAGCAACCGGAAGGACGTTACAGCGACCACTCACGTTCGGTCCGAGCCGCTCAGGCGCTCGTACTGGCGCTGGCCGTCCCGAGGAGGGAAGCCGCCGCCTCCGCCGCCGCGACGCTCGCCGCGGAAGCCGCCCCGATAGCCACCGCCGCCTCCTCTTCCGCCGCCGCCACGACGCTCGCCGCCGCCCTCGCGTCTATCGAAGCCGCCGCGACCGCCTCCTGGCATATGGCAGCATAAAATTGACTTCAGAAGCAAGGAAAGGAAACCATAAACCAACAACTCCCCACCGCCGAATCCTCCCTGCTGTCCTTGGCCTCCGCCGCCCGAGCCGACGAAGGGCTTCTCGGCGTCGTCGTCACCGAAAGTGCCCGTGGTCATGACGCCGCCGCCGCCGCCCTCGCGACCCTCGCCCTCCGTCGGCTGCGGGAAGCCTCCGAAGCCGCCCCGGTCTTCCCCTCCTTGGGCCGTGTCGAAGTGGCCGCCGCCGCCGCGACGGTACTCGCGCATGGGCGGACTGGAACGAATAGATTGATTCAGCCCAGTTGTTGAAGCATAACGACTGGCTTCTTCAGTGACCATATATGAATTACTGGTCGTCGTGCGTCCTAGGGGTGTATACTGACTCAGGCTTTGGTGGGTGGGGACAACAAGAACTGGAATCGAGTTCTTGAAGGTTCCCAAAAGCAGCTACAATTGACTACAAGTGCCAAAATTCACCTATCTTCGCTCCATTTTGATACAAGTTGTACCAAATTGACTAAAACCTGATTTCTAGGGGGCAATCTTGGCTAGTAGTGTGGAGACTAACAAGAGCTTCATTCTAGTTGGCAATGGCTATGGGAGTGGTGTAGCCTCTCTCCCCCAGTCACACACTTTCAGTAACGTACCCTCCTCTGGGGCCTCCGCCGCGTCCCCCTCCGCGCCCTCCACGGAAGCCGCCTCGGCCACCGCCGCCGAATCCGCCGCGCGAGGGCGGCCCGTGCTCTCCGAATCGATCCTCCGACGTCGGCGCCTGCTGCTGCTCCTGCCGCACATCGTCGAAGCCGCCCATGCCTCCGCCGCCGCCGAAGCCATTCTGCTGAACGAGAACTCACGATGAGCACACTGCAGGGGTCAGAGTAAGGTGCTGTCATCATCAGACCTGCTGTTGCCCTTGGAGTCTGGGAGGCAGGTTGGCGCCCCCTCGGTCGCCCTGCTGCTGCTGGCCGTGGAAGCCGCTCCCGCGCCCTCTGCCGGCGCCGCCGCGACCGGGGCGGAAGCCACTTCCTCCGCCGCGGCTTCGGAATCCGCCCCGCCCTTCGCCCGACTGCTGGAAGCGGTTCTCCTTGTCGGCGGCTCCTGAAAAGGCCCCTTCTTTCGCAGTCAGCCAGCAACGAGCACAGTTATTGTATGGAAAGATTTACCGAATCCGCCGAAGTCCTCCTTCAGATCTTTGAAGCCGCCCTTCTTCTGCTGCGACTCGTCCTTGGGCTGCTTCTCGTCGAGCTTCTTGTCCTGCTTCTGAAACGGCCGTTGTCAACGTCAAATTACGCATGCGACGGCATAACGTGGAAACAATGCAGTCGACTCGAAAGTGGTTCAAAGCACTTCTTGCAGTTCGAAGTGTTGTAAACAAGCAAGCGTCTGTGCACGAGAATACAATACTTATACACACCTGCTTCTTCTCCTTCTTCTTCGACTCCTTCTCTGCGGCGGCTCGCTGGGCGGCTTTCTCGATCAACTCGTCAGGATCCAAATCGGAATCTGGGATAGCGAGCGCACTATTCTCGGCACAACTCTCCACACCATTGTTTCTCACAAGAACCAACCCTCGGCGTCGACCAGTTGGGCGAAGGGATTCTCCGTCTTCACGCCGTACTCGTAATCGGTCGCCATGGTTTGCTGCTGCGGCGCTCTTGCTACTTCGTGAAATTCTTCACAATTGAAGGCCTAGGGAAAGGGCAACTGGCGTCTCTTCTTCTCTCTCAGGACCTGGACACTGCCACTCTGTCGCGGCACCTGCTGCGCTGCTGCATAGTCTCTCAGAACAGATCTCGCGCTGTCCTTCGTTCAACCGTCTCTCAGAAGTGTCCGCTTTCGTTGCGGTTTGGTGATTCGTAATTCGCGCCGCTAGGGCGACATCGGCGGGAATATTCCAATGGCAGAGAATTGGTCGATTTTCCTAGCAATAGCAAGAAAGGAAGCGCTTCGGTCCGCCAGTGGTTGGTTGCTGAGCCACTGAAGTCGCCTCTTCGTCAATTTCCAAGCGAATTCTGTTGCCAATGCCGGAACTGAAAATACAAAACGAGAAGTTCAGCAATTCGTTCGAGATGCACTGTCCAACAACATCTAACCGACTCTTCTTACTCCACTGCGGAATTCTGACTAAAAATTCGAGGCAAATTTCTCACAACACCCCAGGCAAAAATCCGTATCTTCTCACCACCAACACAGCTAATGCCACCACTCTGTCCTCGACTATGACAAACACAAAGCAGAATATCACAAGCGCATCTATGGGTACAACAGCAAAGCGCCACCGCGCAATTCAAAAATTGTTTGATCCCACCCAAGACAAATGAACGTCATAAAATGGCGCCCTATATCAGAGGATTCGTGAGCATCGACTTCGATCAGCAAACCCGCTCAGGAAAGAATCAAGATCAGTATTTGATTATTCGTAAGTAGACGAAAGATCAGAGCGCGACTTGTCACACCGTTGGTGGCGAAACGTAACCTGCCCATTTGTGCTCAGAAGCAGAGAACCTACTCTTACTGCACTTGCCGAGGGCCGGGTCAAGGTAATCACGCATCCGTATGTACATGTGTATATGTATGTATCCGTTCAACTGTGCTCCTTTGGTGTCACAGTAATGTCACAGTAATGGCAAAGTTGGGCGGATGGGTTTGTCGGAAAGGCGAGTTGCGAGGTCGGTACGGTAGAGAAGCGGGAGCGGTAATCACGAGAGGTGGTATCGCCAGATCACATGGGGGGAATCACCAGATCACGGGGAGGGGTGCTGAGGGAGGAGGGAGGTAGGCAGGGCTGGAGGATCTTCAGGGGTTGTACTCGATGGGGATGTTCTTGCGGCGGACCATGCCGTCTCCCTGGAACCACTCGCGGCGGAACTGCTTGGCGGCTCCTTCGGGGGCGTTGGTCCACTCGACGGTGACGCGGTCGTTGTTGGTGTCGGCGCTGGCGTAGTCGAAGGCCTCGCAGCTGACGGCCAGCAGCACAGACTCCTTGGGGTCGAGCACGCCGGCGGGCGGGTCCACCTGCAGGCGCTGCATGTTGGTCGTCTTGATGGCCCAGCCGATGCGCCGACTCCCGTCGTTCTGCACCGCCACGTGGTAGGTGTGCTTGTCCGAGAAGGGCGCGTTGTACACCAGCTTGGCATGGGGCTGCGTGTTGATGTCGCCGGGAGGAACCGAAGCCATCTTGCTTGCTTGACGGAGTTCTTCTCTGGATCTTCTTTCTTCAGAAAGGGATAAAAAGTGAAGTTGATTGGCTGATAAAGATGTGAACTCTGAACAGTTGGTTTCCCTTTTGATTAGGAAGACGACAATGTTAATCAGCCATTCTTGCGTGCCATTCAATACTATGTTATTATTCAAAAGGGAAACCAACTGTTCAGAGTTCACATCTTTTATCAGCCAATCAACTTTACTTTTAATCCCTTTCTGAAGAAAGAAGATCCAGAGAAGTCCCCAGTCAAGCAAGCAAGATGGCTTCGGTTCCTCCCGGCGACATCAACACGCAGCCCCACGCCAAGCTGGTGTACAACGCGCCCTTCTCGGACAAGCACACCTACCACGTGGCGGTGCAGAACGACGGGAGTCGGCGCATCGGCTGGGCCATCAAGACGACCAACATGCAGCGCCTGCAGGTGGACCCGCCCGCCGGCGTGCTCGACCCCAAGGAGTCTGTGCTGCTGGCCGTCAGCTGCGAGGCCTTCGACTACGCCAGCGCCGACACCAACAACGACCGCGTCACCGTCGAGTGGACCAACGCCCCCGAAGGAGCCGCCAAGCAGTTCCGCCGCGAGTGGTTCCAGGGAGACGGCATGGTCCGCCGCAAGAACATCCCCATCGAGTACAACCCCTGAAGATCCTCCAGCCCTGCCTACCTCCCTCCTCCCTCAGAAGAACCCTCCCCCGTGATCTGGTGATAAGAAGCCCCGATCTTGTGATTCTCGACCTGTTCGTTCGATCTAAGTGTCAGCCTCTAGCAACTTCTTTTCGCTCGACAGAAGCCGTTCCCCCAATTAATCTTGGAACACGATCAACACGATGACACACGAGAAAAGCTTTGCTTCCAAAACGTTCCACTTCGCTGACGATCACCACCAACCGTACCAACACCACCGACTAGACGTGAATATGTACGCCGCTTGAAATGTCGACCGTCTTGCGCGGCGGGCCTTGCGTAAGTACTGTTGTGCCAAGCGCAGTAAGTGTTGGTTGGAGCTACGAAGATTGCCAATAACCGACCGAGTTTGTCGGCGTGGCGTTGAAACAGAACAGCTTCATTCTGGCAGTCAAGTGCAAATTGCAGAGCAGATCTGCCAAACCAGTGCCCAATTCACGTTTGTGATTCAAAGTTCACCCTCATCACAGAATATTGGCAACGCGGAACGTTAGGCGCAATGGGGAGTAAGCAAGGTAAGTAGGCGACAGCCTATTAGTACTGGAGGCTTGTTTCACTAGCGCCGTCTGTTGTATTCTACGGTCCACATTCAGAAGTGGAGAACCGTCGGCTGCTCGAGGAAGTGCAACGACAGAAACGACTGCTGATGCTGAAGGGATCGACGTCCGTTTCGGCTTGCTGGCGTCTTGGATTTCAGACCGCTTTGCTTGCCTCCGTGCGACCTTCGTTCAGGATGCCGTCGACTTCCGCAGCAGCAGCGTCGTCGTCCGGCCAGAGTCACACCGGTTCGGACGCTAGGCCGAACGGCTCTTATCATAGAGCGTCGGCGCCGAAGCAAGGCGCCGCCGTAGTCGCAGAACGCTTCTCGCTCGATCACCGCACTAAGTCGGTCGACGCTCGGGCGCTAGAGACCCTGAAGCGTGTAGAGAGGGACTCGACCGCCTTCTGGCTGGCAGTTCCGTCAGCCTTCGCCAACGGAGTCGTCCCGGTCGTGCCTCGCGTGTCGTCGTCGCCCTACTGCTCGGCTACTGCGTCGGCGGCGACTTCGGCGGACACGCAGCGCAGCAGCCAGAATAGCTAGCGCACGCACTACTCAGTGTAGCACTGGCAGACCTGCCCAGCTGAAATCTACTTCCCGACACATTTGTCGCGCTCAGGGCAACGTGCGCTATGCCTTGCCAAACCCACCTATCGCTACGTACATACAGTTGGTGTCGATTTCGTACATACAGTAGTACTACCCACAAACCACGAAGCCTCGTGTTTATTCGTGAAGAAACTGTAACAGACACGTTTGTCATCCGGTTGTCCGAATCTCAAAGATTCAGTGGGCCGTATGTGCGGGACGGGTCGCGCAGAGGTCGCGCCAGACTCTCGGCCGTCTCTTCTCGGCTCGCGTAGTACTGTCCATTCCAAGTCAGCGACTTCTTCCTCTCCTCCGCGCAGTTGGCCAGTTCATACGGGCAGTGGCGACAGCCGTTGCCGCAGCACTCGCCGTTGTAGATCAACTGGGCGACGGTCATCACCGAGTAGCCGGTGACGGGGTCCTTGTAAGACAGCTGTCGCTTCTGGATCGCCGACATGTGCGCCAGGTAGATGTCGCGCTGGCGAGAGGTCATCTTGCCGTAGACCTTCATGCTCGTCTGCGCCTTGTCTATCGCGGCGCTGTACAGAGCGAAGTTCGCTAGCAGTTGGCCGTCCCGACCGGCCACGAGGTAGAAACGCTTCTCTGGAGTCAAATCGGCCGCCTGCTCGGCGTAGACCGGCGCGGCGGCCTCACGAGAGAGAACCGGGACTTTGGTTGGCAGGGTTTCCGCGTCGGCTTTCGTCGGCACGGCATCCGAAGCGCTCGGCTCATTCGAACTGTCGTCACACGAGCCACGTCTGAAGTAGTAACTAGGCAACCAATGTTGGTAATGCACTGCAGTGGTGTTGTTTATGCAACCCTGCCACTGTTACAAACCTGCCGCAATTACTGTGAGCCCCGCCAAAAGAGGGAGGTTGACAAAATGAGCCCCCTCCCCTCACCCTGGGGGCTTATTGTATTTGCGCTATTCTGGCAATTCCAAAATCATGGTGAACCTGAGTTGGTTCGTTGATTGGCCTTTTCGCCTGGCGAGCGCTGAGAATGACCCCGTCGGATGTAGGAAACGAATCCTTGCAACGGCCGACATTGGCTTCTTCTTGGAGCACTGCTCACCACTACTGTAGTAGAGGGCAGAGCTCGGGCTCGATCGAAGTCGAGTCGTCGACGCAATTGAAGGTTGATCCCGGTAGGCGGCGACGGAAGTGTGTCGCCGTCGATTCTACAAGAAATGGGACCTCAGAGGGAGAATTTTGTTGAAGCGCCTTGATTACGGTACTTTCTGTATTCAAATACAGCCTCTGCAAACAAGCTCGCGAGCCGCATGCGTTATCAGCAGAAGCGGAGCGCCGCGCCGGCCAAGGCCAGTGGGTCGCTCCTTTCTGGACCGGTCGCTACATCGCCCCATACACAGAGCAAACAAACAGCGGCGCAGCTACATGGCGCCGTTGCTTGGGCGCCCCACTTATCATGACAGGCAACTTTACGGGCGTAAACATTCGGTCCTGTCCAACCTTATCTTTCCACTCTGTGGGTCGCTGTTCTGCTCTGTCGGCGGCCAGGCACTCACTCTGACGGTATGAGTGCACCCCTTTTACTGACTACGTGCACCCATTTTACTGACTGAGTGCACCCAACGTAAATCTGGCCGGCGTCCAGAATTACTGACTGCGTGCACCCCACAGAATTACTGACTGAGTGCACCCCACTCGTCGGCACTCTTGTGACGACGGGCGCTCGATAAATTTTAAGCAGGATTCTCGTTTGAATTCAGGCTATGCTTAGGCTCGCCCTGCGCCCACCGTGCACAAGAGTCAGTCGGCGTCGCAGTCTGGCGGGTCGAAGCTTAGGCTTAACGCGACCGGTGACCGACTTCAGGGCGCGCGGAGCGCGCCCTGAAGTTGGTGGTCGCGCTAAGCCTCAGCTGAGACCCGCCAGGCGCGACGCCGGCCGAGTTTTAGTGCAAACTGTAAGTGGAATAAACACTCCTCCATCTAATTCACCTCCTGCTCAGTAGGGTTCCTAACGGGCCGCCAGGCCCGGCCCGGCCCGTAAAAAAGCCCGGCCCGCGGGCCGGGCCGGGCGGGCTTTTGCTTCTGGGCTGACGGGCCGGGCCGGGCCGGGCCTGGGTTTCCCAGAGGACGGGCCGGGCCGGGCCGGGCCTGGGTTTCCCAGAGGACGGGCCGGGCCGGGCGGGCTTTCACTTATAAACTATAAATTTTCGGCAGAAAATCTTTGGTATGTATACTCACAAATTCTAAAAATTTCTGCCTCCGGCAAGAATGTGAATAACTCATAGTTATTGTGCACTTATTGCCTGGAAATTAAGCTTGCTTTGGAGCATTATGTTGTGGTTTGCGCTACGATAAATGTGCCATGCAGTGCAATTGCTATTACATGATGTAATGGGAGTTGCAGAGAAACGGGTGCAACTTTAAAATCGAATTACTTGAGCTAGGCGATGAATTTTTCCACGCGGTCTTTTGCATCAGAAAGAAAAACTTTGGTGTTTTCTGTGTAGGAATATCAGCTAATTCCTTTGACCGTGGAGAATTTGCGCTCCTGTCAAACAGAAGTGTTAATTTTGGTGCGTTTTCCAACTTTTCGCGCCTTTTCAATGAGTAGTCAGTCAGCGAGGTAGGCTCTATTGTTAAAGAATTCTTCTACATATAATACATCAAAGTCTTCTCTATCTAATGCAAAAGACCGCATGAACAAATTCGACGTGTAGCTCGAGCAATTCAATTTTTAAGTTGGACCCATTTCGCTGAAACACCCCATATAATTCAAAAGTCCCGGGCGGGCCGGGCGGGCCTATTAATACTGGCGGGCCGGGCCGGGCGGGCCTATGGGTACCCTCCAAGCGGGCCGGACCGGGCCGGGCTTTTGAGATTTCAAAACGGGCCGGGCCGGGCCTAGATTTTTAGGCCCGTTAGGAACCCTACTGCTCAGGCCTGCTGTGCCCCTTCTGTGCACTCGCTCCGTATCAGACGTGGAGGATGGCCAGGCTCACGGGGTGCACTCAGTCAGTAATTTTGTGGGGTGCACGCAGTCAGTATTTTGGGCGGGCAGGTTTTCGGTGGGGGGACCTAGGCAGGAAGAGGGGGCGGCGGGGTCGGTAAAGGGGGGTACACTTTTTAGGTGTGCCCCCTCTCCCAGCTTCCCCCCCCCCCTTTCCTTCACTCTAACAACCGTTAGGACACCACAGTTTCGTGTACGTATGTATGTACAGTATTTAAAGTTGTGCCGCAGGGGTTTTTTTGTTGTTTATTGTTTATAGTTGTGGGGTGGTGGTGGTGTCCTTGTTGTTTCTTTCCCTCTATTTGTATAAGAAAGAGAAAGAACTTGGACTGGCTGTGGTCAACCCGGCTGGCTAGGGTAACTTCGGTAAAGAGTGCGTAATGTCTGTACTTCGATGGAGCAAATCGCCTCTGGGTGATATTATGCACGCTTTACTGGGGTGACAGTCGGCTCGGCGCGTCCGCTACCGTATCTCGTCCGTCTTCGAACCAAACCGGTGAGAGTTACCTCTGCGTCTAACTTCAAGCTAGTCGTCTAACCAACAATTTGTGTTGTTGCATCGCTAACAACGAACACGCGAGCACAGTCAGTGCCTAATAACGACGGCAGAGCTCGAGCTACTACTTCACGGCGCCGCCTTCCGTTCCTCGGCCAGTTTCTTCCTCCGGCGCTCCTCTCCAATGGCCTTCCCCACTGAGTAGTCGGAGGAGAGTTGACCGAGGTAGTCTGCGGCGTGCTTCTCCAGATGCTGGTCGCCGCTCTCCTTGGCCAACTGGAGGGCGCGCTGCGCGTAGTCGATGGCCTCGTCCACGCGGCCCGTGTGGAAGAGGCACTCGGCGTAGTTGCAGTAGAAGCCGGACAGCCGATCGGCCAGCTTCTCGATGCGCACGGCGCGCCGAACCACCTCGCGCTGGTAGGGCTCGGCCAGGTCGAACCTGGGATTGGGAGTGGTACCATGCTACTCTACGTATGTAACTTTCGTGCAGATAGCAATAATCTAGCCGGTGTGCAGTTTGTATTCGACGACTGTTAATTTGGCCACTGTAGAAGCCACTCACATATCGACGGTGTCTACTTCGATGTTAATCTCAGCACGGTAGGATACTACAGGGACATAGCGCAGTGATTACCAGGTATCCAGGCGGCAACAAAACACTATTCTACCTACAGATCTGCTGCCGAAACCGTACCTAAACCGTAACTTTTAGTGTTACTGTAACCCATCGAAACTGCTACCGAAACAAACACTACCGTATCCCAAAGAGCGAAGTGTTCACCGACTTGCGCGCGTCGAGCAGCCTGGTCACGTAGTTGTTCATGAGTGTGACTGTCGCGACGCTGAAGCTGCCGTAGATCTCGCAGGAGAGACTGAGCGCTCGCTCGAAGTACCCTTTGGACTCGTCGGATCTGTCGGGCTCGTCCCCAAGCAGGAGGAAGTGGGCGTAGGACTCGTTGACCATACCGTAGAGCGCCAGAGGCGCCACGTACTGGTCGCCGAAGGAAGCCACCGGCGAGGATGCTTGGAGCCAGGCGCCGTGCGACAGCTTGTAGCGCGACAGGTGCCTGTCCAGCACCTGAGAAGGAAGGAAGCGCAGATTATATAAGCGACTTACCGCAGTAAATACTCTAATGGGCACCAGGGGGACTTATTTCAGCCTCGTAGGGGGTACTATTAAAGGGAGAGGGGGGTATTAATTCAACCCTTCCTACAGTCACCAAATGTGCAGAAATTGTACCAATACCATACTGAACAAACTTCCTGTACTATAGTAGAGTATACATGCATACAGTATGTTTTATAGTACACATATGGGCACCACTGTACACAAGGTGGGGGTACTTTGAGGCTGGGGCTATTTCAATCTCCCCAGTCACCAAATGTGCAGAAATTGTACCAATACCATACTGAACAAACTTCCTGTACTATAGTAGAGTATACATGCATACAGTATGTTTTATAGTACACATATGGGCACCACTGTACACAAGGTGGGGGTACTTTGAGGCTGGGGCTATTTCAATCTCCCCAGTCACCAAATGTGCAGAAATTGTACCAATACCATACTGAACAAACTTCCTGTACTATAGTAGAGTATACATGCATACAGTATGCCTTATAGTACACATATTGGCACCACTGTACACAAGGTGGGGGGTACTTTGAGGCTGGGGCTATTTCAATCTCCCTTGAGGGGGGGTACTCTTGGAATAGAGGGGGCCATAGTGGTATTCACGGTAGTAATGACGCGAACTCCAAAGACGACCGAAGTAGCGACGAACCTGAGCCTGAACCTCGAGTATATGCCTGTATGTGAGCTCGGCGTCTCGCAGCTGTCCTCGCTTGGCGTAGATGTCGGCCAGGCGCAGCAGCACACCCAAGACGTCCGGCGCGTCGCCGTTTCTATTGTGAACCTGGAAAGAGAGTGGAAGCCGACTGCCACTCAAGCCACCAAAGCTCCCTAGACAATTCTCTGGCGACTAACATTCTAAACGTTGACTGGCGATTACCATTCAGACGACCGAAGACAGACGCGACTAACATTATAACATCTTTATTACAACACTGAATGGAAAGCACCCTCTTTACCTGCACGAGTCTGGAGTAGACGGCCAGGAAGGCGTCGTGCGCGTCGTCCAGGCGCTCGGCCATCAGCTGAACGTTGGCCATCTCGTCCAGGACGCGCGTCAGCGCCATCTGCTCGGAATCGTCCTCGGGCGCTTCCCGAGCGCGCCTCTCGGCCTCGGGCAACGCCGATTGCAGCGCCGACAAAGCCTCAGAGTAGCGCGCTTGACGGCTGAGCAGCCACGACTGCGACGAAAGAAGATCAATGATTGATCATGTGAACTGTCGGCCTTAGAACGTGACGTAGTCAAAGGTGCATTTAGCGAAGCTTACCAAGCGTGGAGCGTCAAGGGGGGGGGGGGGGGGGGTTCAATTGAGGCACCTTCAAATGCGCGTCGTTTCTTCACCCGAGGCAAACTTCGCAATCGAGCGCTTAGGTACCTCTTTGATCTTGTGCTTGATGGGGTCGTCGTCCATCGGCAGCTCTTCCAGTCCAAGCGCCCTCTTCGTCGCGTGCCAATAAAGCATCACTCCGCCCAGCGCCACACCGCCGGCAAATGGGCTCCCTCTTCCGCCGTTCCCATTGCTTGAGAATCGTTGCCTCCCAAAAGAATCATCGTGGGCGAAACGCCATTGTTCTTTTCCACCCGAGTTTGGGAGAGGTCCAAAAGACGACGACGACGACGCCGTAGCCGCCGTCGCTATGTGACGGCGCACATTTCTGCGCCAAAACAATGTCCCACAGGGGTGTCGACTTCGCTCTAAGACGGCAGAAACCATTCGACCAGCCAGTGCAGCCATGCAGCCATTCGGCAATGTCAGGCCAAGAAAACACTGAAAAGCTAGCCGACGCAAAGATTTGCTCCGCATAACCCGGCAGGTATCAAAGAATGACGGGCTCACTGTGACTTGACAGCACTCGCAACACGAAACGCGAACGTTTATTCACAAGTTCGAGGTAGTCAGAAACAATAGCGGCATCGAATTCATACTCGCCTGTCACTCGGAACCGCAGGAACAATAGAGAGATCAACACTATATGCGCAGTCACTGGAAGAAGGAATCACATTCCCTACACGGCTCCCACCGTCGCCGATTCGGGCGTCGAGCCCTCTGCCACAGAAGAAGCGGCGCTGCCATTGGTGGGATGCTGAAAAGTGGTAGCAATTCAATTACTTTGACGCCCATTTACAGTTGGCCAAATTGTCCCCAAGCGCTTACAGCGGCGTCCGTTGCGGAAGCATAGGACGCGTGATCGTCGGCGCTGCTGGGCGCCGACTGCTGCTGCTGCTGGGAAGAAGCGACGTCGACAGAGGAGACGTTGTCGACCACGACGCTGGCGGAGACGGGCGGAATCCGCTGGTACCTGCTGGCCTCGGCCTCCAGAAGGCCCTTCAGGTGCACCTCCTCCAGCTGAAGCGAGAGCGACTCACACACAATAGATTGGACGGCCAAGTGGACAGTGCCTTTCAGCAGCGAAATTGGCGCAATGTGAACGGCACCACACGTATCGCAATGGGGCGTCAATGAAGTCCACGCGAAGATCGGCTGTAGTGCAGGCTCAGACGACATACGACGAACACAACCCTTAGCCGTAGGTATACTGTATCCAGCCGACCTCGAGTTTGTGTCGGAAGTTGTGGCAGCGCGTGATCATGTTGATGAGGGCCGCCTCCTGCGCCTTCAGCTTCTGCAGGTGGGCCATCTGCGCCGAGTTGCTCATCTTGTCGAATTCTGCTTCCTCTTCCAGCGCTTCCCTCTAGTCGAACGTTGAAGATCGCCGTTCACTGCCTCACTTGACTGTAGGGTACTGTTACTGCGGTAGAACCACTGCGCGCCCGAGATACGAAACGCCAAGCTGCTGTACAAGCAATCTATTCATATTGTGAATAATGTTATGGAGATCGCAGCGCCTCAACAGACAGGACTAGACGTTCTCGCGATTGATCACGCTCTCTTCGAACTTGATCACGTAGGTGGTGCCGTTGTACCAGAGGGTCGTCACCGCGCACGGCTGCAAGCAACCGACGACGCGTTACAGTTGTGATACACACACATTCGTCGCTCACAAAGTTCGATCCGTTGAGCACCGCTTCCACGATGCCGCCGACGAAGGCGGCGCAGTTGAGGCTCGCCTTGTCCTTCGGAATGGAGATGAAGGTGTTGACCAGCGACTCGCTCTCGATCAGGTAGTCTGCATATTTAGATCGGATTGCGGACATGCCAGAAACCCATTCAAGACGCAATTTCGTGCAACTAACAGGTTCTGGGATCGTCGTTGCTCCGCTCGAGCTTGTCGGCCTCCTTGCCGAAGAGACTGCGCCACACGTTGGTCTTGACGAACATCAAAACGTTCAACAGCTTCGTCTCGCGCTTGTAGCCGCGCTCGCGCAGCACCAGCGCGTCCAGCAGTCGACTTCCCACGAAGTTGCCCAGCTCGGCCAGCCTGGAGGCACAACAAGCCTTGTCATGAGGTAAATTCCTGGCTGGTAGACCTCCCCCCTGAGCGGGGCGGTACTGACTCTGGGCTGGTAGACCGCTCTCCCGGGAATGCGCATAGAGCCTCTAAACGTCAGAACAGTGAGACCGGAGTGTTTGTGCGTCATTTCCGATGATGAACAGTACGCGAGCACGTGTGCATCCGAAGTCGGAGAAGCATTCGAATTTCTACTATCTGCTTGGGCTTAGTCTTAGGCTGCATTTTAAGTCGAAGAATTCGAATTTCTGCTATTGACTTGGGCTTAGGCTGCATTTTAGAGGGATTTTGACTCATGCTTAGGCTTAGACCTATTCTTCGGCTCATGCTTAGGCTCATGCTTAGGCTAATGCTTAGGCTTTGGCCTAAGCAATGGGTCGATCTGGGCGAATGCTAAGCCCAATCCTGAACCTAAGCCTAAGCATAGACTTAAGAATAAGTCTAAGCCTGAGCCTAAGCATGAGCCAAAAGTTCAGTTATTTGAAAATCCCTCTGAAGTGCAGCTTGTAGCATTATCCTATGCCTGTACACAAGCCTAAGCATGAGCCTAAGCATGAGCCTAAGCATAAGTCTAAGCCTAAGCACGAGTCAAAATCCCTCTAAAGTGCAGCCTCTCAAGTGAAACCTCTAAGCGATTAGATAATAAATAGTAGAATTTCGAATTCTTCTCCACTTCGGATGCACACGTGCTCGCGTACTGTTCATCATCGGAAATGACGCACAATCACTCCGGTCTCACTGTTCTGACGTTTAGAGGCTCTATGCGCATTCCCGGTAGAGCGGTCTACCAACCCAGAGTCTGTCCCGCCAAGTTCAGTGGGGAGGTCTACCAGCCAGGAATTTACCTGTCATGACATGACAATGACGACGAGGAAGCGAAGGAAATGAAACGAGACCAAAGTACAGCCCATCCAAAGGAAATCAAATGTCCTGATCTGGATCTCACTTTGCTTGCAGCTCGGGCACGGTGTTGACGCGATTCTGAGAGTAGCGCACAATCTCGGAAAATAAGAAGGCAAACGTTGACAGGCTGACCTGGAACGCAACGACAAATGGACGGGCGACTTCCATCCAAACATCAGATTCTGACACACAAAATGTTACCTCCGATTTTCCCCGACTCAAGGACTTGTCCAAAATGCTAATTTGAGGGTTCGCCTTCGATCGACTCATCGTTCGCTGTCGTCAACTCGGTCAAGTTTCAGTTTCTCTCTGGATCGGGTTGACTTCCGCAAAATTTATGCAACCATGAATTGAAATGGAGAGGATAATATGGCTTTTTTTAAAACACGCAAGGGCGCATTGGCGCATCGGCGCATCGGCGCACGCTCCGTGCGCCAATGCGCCTAGGCTCTCGGCGCGCGCGCCTACCGTAATTTTAATAAGTAAAACACAGACGATAGAACACCGTAAATGTGTAATTGAAGGCAGTGGCCGCAGTTTTGGTACAAATGAGTGCTAATTCTGTCAAACTTTAAATTCGAATATCTCGAGCTACGCTGCGAGTTTCTTAGCGCGGTTTGTTGCGTTCGATAGAGGAAAGTTAAACGATTTGACAAGTTGGCACTCCACCACTCCAAAAAGGGAGGAGTGTCATAGCGATCGCGCAAACTCTGTGTAAATTTTAACGTTCATAAGTCGACCTAGACTTGGCAGATCGGGGCGAATTTTTTTTAATTCGATTGGTTTCTGGATGGCGCAACATGCTGCAGGGGTCTCGACTTCTGTGTTTAACTCGACATTTGACAAGTTGCCAAAAGCCCAATTTTTTTACCTCAGACAAACTTGAGAGGCTTAGAATAGCTCTCTGGCAGGAAAGAGGGAATAATTTGTCCAGGTTTGGCTTGGACTTAGGTTCAGCTTAGGTTTAGGCTTGCGCTTGTGCTTAGGCTTAGGCTTACCCTTAGGCTTAGGCTTGTTTTCCAATCTGGAATAATCTGATAATTAATATCCATAATTAGACTTAATGCTTTGGGAAACTCAAATGATTATTGCATCGTTGGATGCCCATGTTAGAGTGTGTTGGAGCGTGTTGGCGCGGTGCGTGTTTGGTCATAATCACGCAACACGCACCGGTTTGAGGCGCACATAAAAAATTCAGTTCTTGCACAGGGTGGGCGATTTTGACGATTTTTGCACCAGTTATACCTCAAGGTGTCCTGATAGCTGATACCATACTTCAGCAAAATCTTTTGGCCACAACGCTTTGCTACATTTGAGTTTCCCAAAGCATTAAGTCTAGTTATGGATATTAATTATCAGATTATTCCAGATTGGAAAACAAGCCTAAGCCTAAGGGTAAGCCTAAGCCTAAGCACAAGCGCAAGCCTAAACCTAAGCTGAACCTAAGTCCAAGCCAAACCTGGGCAAATTATTCCCTCTTTCCTGCCAGAGAGCTATTCTAAGCCTCTCAAGTTTGTCTGAGGTAAAAAAATTGGGCTTTTGGCAACTTGTCAAATGTCGAGTTAAACACAGAAGTCGAGACCCCTGCAGCATGTTGCGCCATCCAGAAACCAATCGAATTAAAAAAAATTCGCCCCGATCTGCCAAGTCTAGGTCGACTTATGAACGTTAAAATTTACACAGAGTTTGCGCGATCGCTATGACACTCCTCCCTTTTTGGAGTGGTGGAGTGCCAACTTGTCAAATCGTTTAACTTTCCTCTATCGAACGCAACAAACCGCGCTAAGAAACTCGCAGCGTAGCTCGAGATATTCGAATTTAAAGTTTGACAGAATTAGCACTTATTTGTACCAAAACTGCTGCCACTGCCTTCAATTACACATTTACGGTGTTCTATCGTCTGTGTTTTACTTATTAGAATTACGGTAGGCGCGCGCGCCGAGAGCCTAGGCGCATTGGCGCACGGAGCGTGCGCCGATGCGCCGATGCGCCAATGCGCCCTTGCGTGTTTTAAAAAAAGCCGGATAATATACAAGTGCAACTTCTCCCCGCTGTGTAAAATATGAAATGTTTCGAGTCTGATCCACCGTAACCCAAAATTGGACATCCGTTGTACATGATGACAGAATTGATTCATGCATGTAGTCACGAAGGTGACTAGGCATCGTGACTAGGTAGTTTGCGATATTCTGTACGTGCCACGAATATATAGGCCATCACTCTATGTCATCGCATCATAGACTGCCTTCTGGAGATTGAGAAACGTGAGCGCTTCTTCCCCCGTGTGCTCAGCGTTGGTTGCGTAGGCGATCACCAGGCGGTTCTTCAGGTCGACTTTCACGTTCGAGCCGCCGTGACCGGGGTGGCCAAAGATCCAGTCCTGTAGTACTGCCGTGAAATATCGGCTGTCAATTGAGTGAATCAACCTTTGGATCCCAACCTCTAGTCGCTCCTTTCGAGCGGCCCCGTTGGCTTGCGGGTGTTTGTAGAAAATAAATCCCCATCCTCGACTGAATCGACTCATGAAGAAGCCGTCGGCGAGGTCGACATGCGCCGGCGTGCAAACTTTGTCCAAGGTCTCCTGTGAGACGATTCGGCCTTCGCTAAGCAGGCTGAACAGCTTCCCCAAGCTCCTCGAATTGGTGATGCCGAGCGCCGACGCCATCTCCAGACTCCAGTTGGTAGGGTCGCCAAGAAATGGCATCGGCTACAAAAACAGAATCTTTGGAGACCTCTATAGTTCCTTGTCAAAGCCAAGCAAACAGTCCAACGTCTTTCAGCCACTGCGGGTTCTGGAAGACGGCCGTCCTCGTTTGCGACGCCGTGCCCTTGAGAGTCAGAGCGTAGCCCATTTTCAAGAAGAAGGGAATTGTTCCGGGCGTTCTGACGACCTCTTTGACTCGGGCCCACCTTGCGACCTGACTCACTCTCGCCACGCGCGAGTTGTGCTCTGGCGGAAGACCTATGTAGAGCTCGACGCCTGAGAAATTTAACGTTATATTTACCACCGGAACATTAGGCGGATCTATTTCATCCGTTTGTCTAATCTGTGCTCTTTCGCGATCCGCTGAGCCGATTCGGCCCAAATTTTGACACGTTTTCGGATTTGGGATGCCGATCACATATTAGAAGAGAAATTTCAAAAATTCTTTCGTGTTCGTGAGTTAGAGGGCTTCGGACAACTTTGACGTTGCGCTGCAGTCGAACGCGACGTCGTAGGAAGTTGGTGTAATTGAATAAAGTATTTGACTTTGTACCCTTTATCTACACACCAAATTTCAGCTCAATTGATTGTAATCGTTATTTGAAGAAATGGCCAATCTTTCAGCAAAATCAGTTTACAATCAATTGAGCTGAAATTTGGTGTGTAGATAGAAACTTTATTCAATTACACCAACTTCCTACGACGTCGAGTTCGACTGCAGCGCAACGTCAAAGTTGTCCGAAGCCCTCTAACTCACGAACGCGAAAGAATTTTTGAAATTTCTCTTCTGATATGTGATCGGCATCCCAAATCCGAAAACGTGTCAAAATTTGGGCCGAATCGGCCCGGCGGATCGCGAAAGAGCAAAGATCCGACAAACGGATGAAATAGATCCGCCTAAGGTTCCGGTGGTAAATATAACGTTAAAAGACTTGATACGGGTCGACGGCGCAAACTGCAACGGAGCACCATTTGGTTCTGCGACCTCCTCTTTCAGAAAGGTGGCTACGCCCCGCCGCTTTGGGTCGATCCTACGAATCAGCTGGTCGACCAGATAGCCGAAAGTGATGATATGGTAGGTGACCATTGTACCGGGCTCGTAATTTGGAACGGCGCTTGCTAGAAGTTCTCCCATCTTCTCATGCTGCCGCATTTCGTCCATAGAAATCTCTTGAGTGATTGACGCTAGACCAGCCTAAACGTGTTAGATGTCGCAATTCCAAACGGTGCTAGACGAGCAAAACTGGCGTTAGAATTCACGGTATGCTCCATGATCATTTGGACGGTGGTTGCTCCCTTGCCGTTTTGCCCATATTCGGGCCAGTGTTTGGTCACCAAGTCTTCATACTTCACGTGGCCTCTGTCCACCAAGACGGCCACACAGAGGGAAGCGACCGCCTGCCATTTGAGTAACTCTGACTGCTGAGGTCCAGAATTCAACAAAGAAACGAGAAATCACTGGCGCACAAATTGTAGGTACCTTTGTGACCGAGAAGACTACGGCGAGCGTTTCTTCTGTCCATTCCTGCTTGTTGCTTGAATCGGCGTACCCTCCCCACAGGTCTGCGACGAGTTCTCCCTTTTCATACAGCGACAGCGCCGCTCCATGTGGCTCTAATCCGGTTTCTAGTTGCTTTCTAAAAAGAACAACATGGGAAGAAGACGGCCTTCTTAGTGGAGCACTGATCTTAGTGACCTACTGGAATAGTCGTCTGACACCGGCGAACTTCGACGAAGCGAAACCGTGAACTTCCGTCGCCATGTGAGCAAGAGGCGGGTATATCGTTGCTCGCCGACCGCTAACGACAACGGGTTTGTGTCTTGTGCCTGAGTTGTTACTTGCCTCTGCCGCGCACTACATCGCCAATGCGAGTGAAGGGACGCGACGGAACATGTGACCCGTATATATGTACACCGGCAATTCAAATTTTGTTGGTACCAAAGGGAATGCTTGTAATTCAAGCTAAAGATGCTACCGTAAACCATCTATTGCGCCAAATTTGAAATCTGCGCTACTGTAATCCGATAATTCTAGACGGCGACAAGTGATACGTGGCCTCCGGTGGGACCCGAACCACAGTAGATCAAAATTTGCCTACTAGACGATAGAAACAATTCAATCAAACGTTCAAAGGGAAAGAACGAGAAAGAATCACAAACTACGGTGGTATATATGTTCATAAGAAGGCGCATACGGTAACTACATATACGGACACAGCGATAAACAGTGTCGATCGATGTCGGCCCGGAACCCGCCCAACAGCTGCGTTAGGGAAATCCCGTATTCCAGCCGCGGGCAGGCGAACCACTGGAAGGGGCTCTGCCGGCCTGATCAGAAGGTGAAGTAAACGGTGGGATGTTCACCCCACTAACGGCTTGCACTCTGAAATGAATGTTCACCCCCCACTAAGCTCACTTAGCGCGACCACCAACTTCAGTGCGCGCGGAGCGCTCCCTGAAGTCGGTCACCGGTCGCGCTAATCCTACTCCCCATTTGAGAGAATACGGGATTTCCCTAGATCAGCTGGGGAGGGGAAATCACATATACAGGATTTCACTGGAGCGTCTAGGAGGGAAATCTCAGATATACGGGTTTTCCCTGAATAGGGTAATGCCCGGTGACGTCTATACGGCTTAGTTGTTTTAAACCCATTCCATCAATCGCGAACATAGCACCAAGCGAGCGATAGGTCAAAAGTTCAGGCAAACGTAAATTCAATCATCAATCAACTAATTTGCTAAACAACTCGAACTGTGTTAGAAGGAATTAACTGGCGTTGAAGAAGAAGAGAAGCATTAGTATGGCTGCGTTTCGTCTCGCGCTGCTGCTGCTGATGGCGTGCGCGCCGCACCTCGCCGAGGAGAATTTCTCCTTCGGCTGCTGGATGTTATCCATGGCGCCCACGACGTCCCGGCGAATGAGGGAGCAACCCTATTGCCTCAACTTCTACAGGTCGCCATCTAATATGTACCTACATTGCCGCTGAGATTCAACCAAATGTTGTTTCAGGGAGGGCGAAGCTTCCAGCCGAGTCTACCCTTGGTGGGAGGCTCACAACGGCACGGCGACATTCCAGCCGGAGCACAACGAAGAAGTGGCACAACGGCTGTGCCAACAGAAGGCAAACGAGGGGTGGACCCGCGGACGGTCAGAGGAGGAGCCCTTCTGCTTCCCCATCACGAAGAATCAGAGCTGGGGCTGCTGCTGCAAGACGGCCTTCTGCAACAACTTCAAACTCGACAACCGCACGGATCCGCAAGTGCAGCTTCACAGCCTCGTCACGCCCACGACGACGACCACCACTTCCGCCACTTCCACCACTACCACCACTTCCACCACTTCTACCACTTCCACCACCACTTCAAGTGACATAGCCAGCACTGCTACACCAGTGATCGCAACGGCACCGAAAACGTCCTCAGTTGCTTCTGCTACGACCTCAACAGCTGGGCAACCTACGCCGCTATCGACGACACGGAATGGAATTTACCCGAAGGACGACAAGCCGGCGAGGAAAGCAAATCTGCCGAAGGAGAAGGAGAAAGGGTCGGGGTGGCCCTGGATCATAGTGATCTTGTCGGTGGTCGCGCTTGCCATTGCCGTGGACGTCGTGTGGTGCTGCTACCGCCGTCGGCAACAAGCGCGAATGCACAAGGAGCGTGCAGCCAAGAAGAGGGATACACCAAGGCGAGACGAGATGGACAAATGCTGGGAGAAAATAAAGCAGGAGGAAGGTCTGGAGAACGACGACGCCATCTCGCCAAAGAGCCTAAAGACTGAGCCGATGACAACATGGACGGAGATAGACGTCCCGACCAGCTCGATCACTCCGTCCGCGTGGAGCGCTCACACAACGACGGAGGCGGCAAAGGAACAGGAAGAGGCCCCAGAGAAGAGGAAGAAGAAACTGTCGCTCTTGTCGACGCCTATAGCCGACGACGGCCGAAGCGTCAGCGGCGAGGAGATCGGTCGAAGCGACGACAGCGACGAGATCAACCACCGGCTGGAGGTATCGATGTTCCTTGAATACAACCTACTAGTGCCTACCTAGCAACGCCTCAAAGCAAATTTGGGCATTCAGACTTCAAGGGAATCGGAGGAGGCGACCCAAGGCAGAAGGAAGAAGAAGCCCCGGCCCAAGAAGAAGGAAGAAGTACCCTCCGATTGGCTCTCTGAGTCAATCGTCGCTCTCGGGGAGCCAGAATCGACTTACGGTCTCAGCGCGGCGACTCTTTCTGCCACCACTCAAGTGTGATTCGATTGATTTGTGATCGATCTCTGTTATTTCCTCCGCAAGAGTGGCTGCAAAGAAGTAACGAAAGAGTCTCTTCGATTTCTCGGGGGTGACGCTCCCCCCTGGTCGTCGCCCCTCCGCCCCCCCCCCCCCCCGTCCTACCACTCCGTGTCTACCGTACTACCATCCGACGACATCTAGCGACTTGGCGCGTAGGTTGGACAAAGAAGTATAGATAAGTAGTTAAGGAAAGAATAGGCTTAGTTAAACTTGCAGTCATTAGCTGGTAGGATCCGTCAAAACGACGTCTTTTTTCGCCCGCCCTCAGGCGGGCGACACCATACGAGAGCTCGGCGTGCGTGCGTGCGTGCGTCACGCTCTCAGATCTCGGCGTTGGAAAGTCGTAGAGAGACGATCTTGGGCTCTACGGATAGGTCTCGACTCACTGATCATTAGTCATAACCGGTGTCGAGACTCAAAAATTTGAATTTCGCGAGTTACAGTAACCCGAAGGTCGAAAACGCAAAACGGCTCTAACTCACTCGTCTTACATCGTAGAGTGGCAATCGACACGTCAGGTGAAAGCTTTCGACGTGTTCTTTCATGCGTCTGCAAAAGTTTTTTAAATTACGCAAACACGCACCGCGGAAAACGCAATTTTCGGCATTTTGACGCAAAAATCGCTCTAACTCGCGTCGTAGAGAGACGATCTCGAGCTTTTTGGATAGCTCCCGACTCACTGATCATTTGTTCTCCCACTGGTCGGAATTCAAAAGTTTGAAATTCGCGAGTTACAGTAACTCGAAAGTGCAAAAGCACAATACGGCTCTAACTCGCTCGTCTTACGTCGCAGAGCGGCAATCGACACGTCAGGTGAAAGCTCTCGACGTGTTCTTTCATGCGGCTACAAAAGTTTGTTCAATTACGTAAACACGCACCGGCGAAAACGTCATTCTCGTGATTTGACGCTAAGATCGCTCTAACTCGCTCAACTTGCGTTGTAGAGAGACGATCTCGAGCTTATCGGATAGCTCTCGACGCAATGATCATTAGTTCTCCCATCGGTCGAAACTCAAAAGTTTGAATTTCGCGAGTTACAGTAACTCGAAGTGCAAAGACAAAACGGCTCTAACTCGCTCGTCTACGTCGTAGAGCGCAATCGAAGTAGGTGAAAGCTCTCGGCGTGCTCTTTCATGCGGCAGAACAAATTTTTCAATTACGCAAACACGCACCGCAGAATACGCCATTCTCAATATTTTAACACTAAGATCGCTCTTTGCTACATGCAGAAGTGCTAAAGGTTTGATTGCTCGTAGTGCGCTCTTTTGTGCTCTGTCAATTGCTTGCCAAAGCTTTTACAAGTTTTTGTCACTTTTTTAAAAGCGTTGCTTGAAAGAGGGATGTTCTTGCTCTAAAAGCCAAATCGCGGGCGAAATCAATATTGCTATGCAATACCCTCTTGCGAAGCGGGGGCTCATGAAGCGGAGCATGCGGGCGATGAACTCTCGCACTCTCTGCAGAAAGAATGCAACTCTTTGCAATGTCAGTCAGAATACAAACTCAACTTTTTAATACCGGAGCTTGTTATGCGTATGATTCTCAAGTTGGCCTGCTGCTGCGCCTCCGTCGAGTCGTATTCGACGACGACAACGTCGCCGCTCCTACGAGGCTCCCTCCTCTGGAAGAAGCACCAGTTCAGCATGCACTCTCCTGTTACCACACTGGAGCTAGAAAGTCTAAGGGAGCGAAACAACCGCTTCTTTCTCCTGAAGTCTACATATCGTATTTCCTCCGATACGCCCATTTGTGACAAGATGACGAGGCGAGGATGTGACACCCTATATGTAGTCGTCTGTTCAAACATTGAAGGTCCCGAAAAGAATATTTGAAGTCCAAGCTCGGACTGCTACCGTAAACTCGCTATTGCGCCAAATTTGAAATCGACGATACTGTAATCCCATGATTCTAGACCGCGAAAACGCTCTGATTTGTGATCGTTTTCGTTGGCAGGGTTGCGATATTTATGGGGGAATCGGTTGTGTGGCGCGGGACTACTGTTACTGTTAGCCTGCTGCTGCTGCCCTCCTGCCCACGTTACGTTGGTTGGCGCCGCCAGTGGTCTGTTATTTTCTCGCCGCTCAAATTGTGATCGTGATGCCGCTATTCTACTATTCTAGCTGTAGAGTTTCGCTTAGGGTACTTTACACTCGGCGCCAGCAGCAGCCGTACTTGTCAGGGTGTTGATTTATTCGGGCGACTGCATGCGTTGAGACGTGGCATTTCTCGGCGAGCCCATTCTACTCTTATGTCCGGGCCGACCGTCCGGCGTCCAGTCGATGTAGGACGACGATCTGAATATCTCGGGCAGCCGAGAGAATACAGTGGAAACTATGCGTGCGCCTGTATGGAACTGGACTTAGGGAGGGGGAAGGGAGCAGCCACCCCCTTGGCCGACCTTGTGATGCATGCGTGGCGGCGGCGATCGCGCGCGCGCGGTATTTCCAGTCAGTCCAACAGTGGCAAAAGTCGTTCCGTCGTCTGTACTGTCTGTGGGTCGTTGATGGCGCTGCTCCCGCTGCAGATGGCTCTCTCTCTCTCATCTGCATCCATCTCTCTCTTCTCGCCGGCGCCGTGGAAGCGCCGATAGATTCCGCCGCGCGGCGCTGCCGCTCGTATTTCTTCTGCAGTGCACCGACGTCGTTAGAGAAGAGAGCGCGCGTTGTTCCGCGCCGGCGCTACCTGCTCGCTCGCTGACTGTGAGCGAACCGATCGCGTTGCATCGGATAACTACGCCCTGCGCAGCAAGAATACTGGCGGCCCACTTGCGTGCCTGCCGCCTTTGCGCGAGTCAGGCGGCGCCGACACACGCTCGGCTTGCTCGCTCCCTTGTTTGTTGGTCTGCTTGTATCGCTCCATTGTGTTCGAATTGCGGCGACTAGAAGTGCCCTCTTGGTCAGCTGAGTGGCGCACTTCTCGGGTTACGTCTGGCTGCTTGCAGGGTCAGTTCCCACCGTCAGTGTCTCTACTTCATGACAGCCAAAGGATCATAGAATGACGCTAGCGATGTCTGCTGGCTTGGTGCCGCCGTCGTCCGATCTGCTTGTGAATGGATCGTCCATCGGAGGGTCGACCGTTCACAACTTGAACTCCCCCTCGCCTTCCAAAGCAGCTGGGGAGCCTGATCCGGACACAATCAAGATGTTTGTCGGCCAGGTTTGGAATTATGCGTCTTACGGTTGCGTTTTCGCTGCGCGCGCACGAAAGCGAAGTCGCTTTGTTTGCAGATTCCTCGCGTGTGGGACGAGAGCAAGTGCCGCGAGCTGTTCGAGGAGTACGGGCCCGTCCACCAGTTGAACGTCCTGCGCGACAAGCAGACGCAACAGAGCAGAGGTGAGTCGACTGGTTGTGGTGCGCCTTCAAATGCTTTCCTATGAAAGGAGCGTTCATCAAAACTGCGCAAGAACGTGATTTTCTCGTTGACGAATCGGCGACACGCGCCCTGTCCTAGCTGTCATCACGTGTGCTCATAAGCGGCGGTAAGTGAGTGGCGCCGCGGCTGGCGCCGTCGTCGCCGGAGGCTCGGAAGAAGCTCTCGGCGGCTGTTCCTCTTCTTCTCGCCTTGCCATAACATTCCCGATGGGCTTAGGCATTTTAGAACCCATTTGGGGACGGTCTTTGTCTATCCCTGCCTCCTCGAGTGCACTCTTCATATATGCCGTAAGTGGTGCTATTTCGGTTTGCGTCGGGGTTGTCTTCAGCGTTCCCACTCAGTCAGTGGCCAGATTTGAACGGTTTCCGGAGCCGTTTGCGCCCCTCGCGGCTGCGACGGTGGGACGGCGGCGGAATTTTCATTTCGCTAAGCGACCGCTCGTTGTTCTGTTCACTCTCTCTCGGTCTCTCGGCTCTAGTGATTCGGGAATGGCCGGATGACGGCCGGGGGCGCTGGACGAGAAAGCGCTTTTATCTGTTGCGCTTTCCCAGCCGTCGTCGTGAGCATTCGAAGGCGCCCTTCTCGCCGTCCACCATTGAATGGGGCGCGCGCCGGCCGGGGACACACAGACACACACACACGTATATTGAAAGGCGAACAGCCGTGGGCCATTTTAACGCTGCTTTGCCGAGCTTTGCGCCCGCCGCCGACCGGCCAGTGGTGAAAGCGCCGCTATAAGGACTCTCGCGCGGGCGCACGCCGACGGACAAACGCAATATGGGGGGACCGAGGGGAAAGGCGGCGGCGGCGGCGACGGGCGGTTCCGGCCAAATCGGCACGCCGTCTCGTCGTTATCTTGTCGTCGTCGTCGTCGGATTGGCTTGATTCTCTTCTATAGTGCGAGTCATTCGTCCTGTGTCTTTGCTGCGGGGCTTCGCGAGGGTAGTACTTGTCGGCCGACGGCCGCAGTTGTAATGAGAACAGTGGGCGCGAGAAACAAGGGCTCGGGAAGGCATTTCGCTTTTCCCCTTGGGGGAACGGCCAACCGCCGACGAAGGGGCACGAATTCGATTGCTGGCAAATTGGATTTGACATAAAGGCGGCCGGCGAGCAACGCCGTTAATTGCATCTTTGTGACGCGGGCTGGCATTAGGGAACAGTTGCGATCGCCATCGCTCACCCCGATAAAATAATACGGTCAGACAGAGAATGAGAGAAACAGGGGCACAAAAGGGAGGCACACCGCACTCGCCTTCCTGCCTACCAACAAACCTGAAGAGTAGCTTCCTCGCCCTCTCTCTTCTAGGCTGCTGCTTCGTGACCTTCTACCACCGCAAGGACGCCATCGCCGCCCAGAACGCCATGCACAACGTGCGCGTCCTGCCCGGCATGCACCACTCGGTCCAGATGAAGCCGGCCGACAGCGAGAACAGGAACGGTAGGCGCGCTTCTACGACGACGACGACGACGACGACGACGACGACGACGACGACGACGACGACGACGACGACGACGACGACGACGACGACGACGACGACGACTCCACATTTGCAGAGCGCAAGTTGTTCGTGGGCATGCTGAACAAGAATCTGGGCGAGGAGGAGGTCAAGCAGATGTTCAAGAGCTTCGGAGTCATCGAGGACTGCTCCGTGCTGCGCAACGCCGACGGAAGGAGCAGAGGTTGGAGGCGGCTTTGGCGCGTTGGCGCTCACGGAGGTTGCTGTCGGGTCGCAGCTGTGTTCTGGTTATCTCTTGTCTACCGTACCGGACGTATGACGGTCAATTCGAGTTGTCCAGTAATCGTGTCGCTCTGTTCGTTCTTTTGTCGTCTGTTGTGAGCCCAGAAGTGGACGAGTTACCGTACAACGTACGTGTGACTACTGACTACATCCAAGTAGGTACAATTCCACACAATGTTGTCCGTTCGTGTCTCCTCGCCTTCGTCGTTTGTTCGTTTGTCTGTCCACAATTCTTGTGCCCGTCGTTCGTTGCAGGCTGTGCGTTTGTCACGTTCTCTAGCCGCAGTTGTGCCCAGCAGGCCATCCGCCAGATGCACCACTCCAGAACCATGGAGGTTTGTTTGTTGCATTGACCTTTCGTCCCTTCTAGCCATGAGAACGTGTAGCGCGTCCTGACGTCTTCTTGGCTCGCGAGTGCATGCATGACGAGTGCCAGTTGTGGTTTCCCATGCGTCCAGTCGGCGTCGTGGAGTGTCCTGTGATTGGTTGGGGAGTTGACTGCGTCTGTGTCTGTCTGTTGCTCGCAACCTATGTACCTAGCAACATCTGTAGGCGATTGATTTCCACTGCAGGGTTGCTCCATGCCTATCGTTGTCAAGTTCGCGGACACGCAGCGCGACAAGGAGGCGAAGAAGCAGCCGACGGGAAGCGTCGTCGGCCCTGCCGCTTCCGTGATGACAGGCGCTGCGCCGGTCGGCGCCGCCTTCGTCAATAACAGCTCGAGCAGCCCGGCGGCGGCGTTGACCTACCTTTCGGTTAGTTCGATGTTTTGAGAATTTGCAAATGTAGCTTAGTATTTGCCCGTATCAACTCGTATTCCTACGCGCCAGTTGGAGCTTATGTACGCGCATCGCGTGTGTTGTGGCGAATTAAGGTAGTTCTCGGCTATGCAGCAGTGGTTTCTGGTATGTACGTACAGTAAGTGCATAGCACTCGCTTTTCAGCTGCTGCAGCAGCAACTGGGAGCTGCCGGCGGCGGCGGTCTGTCGCAGCAGCAGCAGGTGGGGCTGTTGAATTCCTTGCCTCAGCTGGCTACTCTTGCCGGTCTCCTGGGCGCCCCGCAGCAGCAGCAACCGACTCAGACCAACGGCGGCGCCACGCTGATGCACCTACTCGGGGCTGGTGAGTGGTACGGTACCCAAAGGCAGTTTTGAGCTTGGCGGGTGGCGGGCGGCGCTTGCAAACGTTGGAGGGGGAACTTTCAGCGCTGGGTGGGTCGGCGACCGGCGGAGGCAGAGTCAGCCTGTCCGAAGACGTCTTTCAATCGGCCGCCGCCGTTCCTGCCGCAGCAGGTGGTTCGACGATTGCTACTTACTTGCTTGAGCCTAACTTGGGAGTTTTGGGGTTGCGGTGCGCACTAATAGCCCTATTAGGCGAAGGGCGCTTCGGTTTAGGCTACCTGCCTTCGATTCCCCTGGGCCTCTGCGGTGTGCACATGGGCGCCGCCCAGCTTTCACTCGGCATGGACACCTCTGGCGTTGCTGCCCCCGCGACGCTGAGTCTCGCCTGTAAGAGGGAGCCGACGACCGATCGTCGTGGTTGTCGCTTCTCTGCTTCGCGCTTCTCTTTCCCTGTCGCTGGCATGTCGGCTTTGCAGGCTCGATTTTACTTTCTTCGGCGCAGCAGAAGCCGAGCGGACGCTTTGCTTACACGCCGCCTCCTCAGCGCGTGCGCCCCCGTCCGCCGTCGCCTTCGGGTTGCGGTGCTGCTTTTGTCGGAATTGTGGTTCTTTGTGTTTGTAGAGGCCCCCTTCGTGGGAATTTGGAACTCCTGTGAGCCTGCGGTGGTGGCCTGTGACTGTTTCCAGCGACTGCTAAACATCGGTCTACCGTATACGTCCCATTTCAGGCTACGGCGGCCAAGGCGGGGTGGGCATTCCCTCGACGGGACCAAACGCCAACCTCATCCAGTTGACGCCCAATGCTCCCACGCAAGCTGTCAACGCGCAGATTCCGTCGCTTCTGAGCGCCATGCGGCCCCAGCAGACTGTCGATCCTCTCCAGCAACTCTACGTTTCTCAATCGGCGAGCGACGGTATGAAGTGCTAACACGCTAGTAGAGATTAGAGAATTACGTGACTCATCAGAATCGCGAGCTACTGGATTTCTTCATTTTGTCAAAAGTCTCAGATAAGTGTTATGAAAGATTCGGTCGTTAGGACTTGGTGGCACGTGCTAGTCGGCATTGCGGTAGCGGTATTAGTTATGGCAACTCTCTTTTGCCTCTCTAGCCTCAACGTCACATTGCGTCTCTCTCTCCAGGCGCCCAGCAGTCCTATCTGAGCTTGTACCAGCAGCAGCAGCAGGCGCACCAGAGTCAGCAGGGCGCTCTGTCGTCGGCGGGCGCTGGCGCTTCTCGTCAGACGGAAGGGCCTGAGGGGGCGAACCTGTTCATCTACCACCTGCCGCAGGAGTTCGGCGACGCCGACCTGGCCCAGACCTTCGCCCCATTCGGGACGGTGCTCTCCGCCAAGGTCTACGTCGACAAGCAGACCAACCTCAGCAAGTGCTTCGGTCGGTGGGAGTTCTTCTGCGCCAACGGGCCTACCCTGAAATACTCTAATAAGCCCCCCCCCCCCCATCGAATAGTACCTCCCGTGGGGTAGGATATTCAGAGGGTCAAATGACCAAAAATTGCCTAAGAAGTGCCAAACAATGGCAACATTTTTCGAAAATGCACCAAAAGTGTCAAAAATCACCAAAAGTGTTGCTAAAATAGCTATATTGCTTCGAGGCAAGCGCGCTGTGGGCGCTTCGCCTCATACTCCCCCGCCTCGGTTACACGTATGTCCTAATGTCCTGTACATTCGTACTGCTAGCTATTAGCGACCGTGTCTCTGCGCAGGCTTCGTGTCCTTCGACTCGGCCGTCAGTGCGCAGCAGGCGATCCAGGCGATGAACGGCTTCCAGATCGCAGGCAAGCGACTCAAGGTCCAGGTCAAGAAGCCCAAAACCTCGCCCTATCAGAAACCCCCGGCTTAGCCGCGGAGTGGAGCCGTCTTCTTCTTCCTATTTCCTGGTGCTTCCTATCATTCTTGACATGAGATTACGGTACACAGCAGTACAGCACAAAAGTTTGAGTCACCCCGATTGTACATCTTTCGGCAGTATGGAGGTACATAGTAAGGTACAGAGAACGCACAGCGATTCTGTCGTGCCCAGTAGTATTCTGAGAGAGCGCGACCAAACGGGTGCTGCCCGCCGTACTGAGTTGTTGCGGTATTATTTCTACCAATTGCTCTTTCTTTTTCCATGTCAGAGCTGGATTCTGAGCGGGAGATTGTGCGCCTCTCCTCGTGTTGTCGTTCCATGTGATCGTTCTTCCAGTGCCAGTAACAGTAAGTGCGCATGTCTGCGCATGTAGCCATCGGTCCCGAGCTCTGTGGTCTGCGTTTGGGTGCTTTCTGTCACATGTGAACGGTCGTCGTGTCTGTCTGTGGTTGTCTACAGGGTGTGTGCGTTGGTGTCATTGTATCTTTTCCTCTGGTCGCTTTTGGTGTGCTGAGGAGTGCCGCATTTTGCGTCTGCGTCGCCGATCTAAAGGGTTGCCTGGTCCGTCGTCATTGTCCATTCGTGTGCCCCACTTGATTCTCTGTTTCAGGAGATCCGGGGAAGGAGAGGCGCCTGTCTGCGCCCATGTCTGTCCCATTGCCAGTGCCACTAGGCCGTCAAACGAGGCGGGCCGTCTGCGCTTCTGCGATGTCCTCCACAACTTGTCCGTTTTGGTCGCACGAGCTGAGTTAGCCAAGTTGTGCGCGTGTGTGTGCTCTGCGGGCTTCTCTCGCCCTCCCTTCTGTGGTCTACTGTTCGATGTTCGTACGTGTGTATACGTTGCTGGGTTGTTGTCGCTTCTCGCTTCGCCTGCCGAGCGCACAGATCGTTCGCCACAGCCGCCGCATGTGCTGGGCTTCGAGTGAGAGGTTGTCACTGTGTTTGCCGTGAGACGGTCTCCAGTTGGACATGCGGCTGACTTAGACTTTGGTTGTCGATATAAGTCCGCTGCATGGCCCACTGAAGGTCGCCTGCGACATCGCCGCGCTATTGTATGCGAGTCATGACGTTTTGTGCGCTCCGTTCTTCAGTCTATTGTCTTGCCGCGAAGGTTAGCTGTGGGGTACAATGGGACCTTGTGTCACCGATGCTGTCCATTCGCTGTAGGATATACCATTCTTGGTTATCTGTTGGGTTGTAGCTGCGCGGTGTATGGTAGCATAATACGTTCTGGTGATTTTGACTGAGAAGTGATAAATACTTAGAATGTCGACCATTGCGTAATCTCCGAGAGCTGAATAGGTACATTACTTCGTTGGGATCTTGCCATAATCACCGCGTCACTGTTGATTGGTTCAAAGTTATTTCGGAGCTGAGCTGTGCGTACGTGCAACAGTCGTGTTTCCTTTCCGTGGGTACGTCAAGTAAAAGGTTGCATTGATTCGTTTGTTGTTGCAACGTGCAACTTCAACTCTGTTGGTTTTGAATGTAGCTGCATGAGGTGCGTCTTCCGTGGGAGCGTTTCCCATATTGTCCGCTGTTTACATTCGCGTCGATGATTCATTCATTCGCCGTTGTGGTGTACTACAACAGCCTGCGACTCGACTATTATTCGAGCGGACAAAGGCGACGACAGCGTATCCTTTGGTTGCCGCAAGCAGCAAGGACGCCCTTCCACACTCCCAAGACGATAACAATAGGCAGCTGGTCAGAAGCGGGCGCGTGCTGCTCTGTGTCCTGCCCTGTTTGCATGCCCGCTGACGCATAACCGGAGGCCGTTGCTGGAGCTGCGAAGGAAGAGGCGAGAGTCTACCAAGATTCTTCACCAGCAGCTGAAACCGTTGGACGAACGGCGCCGTCGCCATCAGCGCCCACCGAGTCCGGGCGCAGCAGCACCGACTTCACAGAAACCAGCATCCACGAGTCGACAGCAGCAACATCGGCGCCAGAGAACCGACAGGGAAACGCCGGTGTATACAATCGCCGCCGATTCCAGAGAACAACGAGGGCCGACCTCTGCAGCGAATATTGGAAGAGAGCATCAGCGCAGGCCGAAGCTGCTCTCTGACTTGAAGTTGATCAACTACGACGACGACAACGCTGCAGGCGGTCCTGTGACTGCGGGAAATCCCAACCTTTTCCGGCCCACTGAAGCGCCGGTCGGCGTCAGTCGACCTGCCGTCGCGACACCATCGAGCGTCGCGAACTCCGGTTTCGCCGGCTCCAAACACCACCTGATGGCAGCGGAGATGTACGAGCCCGAGGGGACGGACTTTTTCGGTCGGGTGCCCTACGCGTCACTAATAGCGCTTGTGCTATGCTGGGTGGGCGCGGCGCTCTTCTGCGCCATGTCCTACCAGGCGCTGAGGCTGACCGTGAAGCAGGCGCAGCTGACGCTCGCTTTCAAAGGAGTCGTCTACTACCTGGACCGAATCCAGATCGCCTTCATCGCTCTGGGACTTCTGATGGTGGTGCTGGCGGCCGCGCTGGTGGCCTTCGGCTTCCTGTCTACAGGGACGACCCGCAGTCGCGTCTACACCGGTCTTCGGGCCAAGATGGGCGGAAGGGCGGCGGCCGTCGTCTGCATGCTGCTCACCTACGCCGTGAACATCCTCTGGCTGCTGCTGGTGACGGCGGCCGGAGTGGGCGTCTTCGTCTACGTCGTCTTCGAGGTCCTCTGCGCCTCGACGGCCGGCGACTACGGCGACGCCAGCTGCCTCGACTTCGGCGTCTTCAGGCCGATCTTTGGGACGACACAGGTGGGTAGACTTTGTGGAATGAGTCTTTTGCAAAAGCGTTTTACCTTCGCTCCCATCGCTCTGCAGAGCCTCGAGGTGTGCGGCAGCACGCTACACGAGTTCTGCGTGTTGACCAGTACCGCCTCCGTCTGGTACTACGTGGGCTTCTTCGGGGCGCTTCTGACCTCTTTGGGTCTGCTCCACTTCCTCGTCTGCCTCGCCTCCAACTACGTGCACATCGAGAGGGGAAGCAAGTACGAGGAACTCAACCAGATTTGGAACGGCGCAGAGTTGAGCGAGTTTGAGCAGCACCCCGCCGGCAGGCGGCGCGAGTCGCCCGGAAGGAGCGGCGCCTACCGAAACGTCCCCGACGACGCCTACAAGTATTAGGGACACGAATTTGTACATTGTAGCCCTTGAGTACGTGACTGCTTTGTTCCTGACCCTCAGCGCTGAGCTGTGCACATCAGTCGTGCTGTGCCGTGCGTTAGCGAAGTCGCTCATTCCCATCGATGCGAGCGCAGTTATGACCAACGGATACCCTCTACTGACTACTGCCTTTCACTTCGTTTGTGCGCGTTTGAAATCGGCAATTCAATAGTTGTGTATTTGTACGTTCTGCTCATTACTTTCATGCTGCAGTTTGTGGCCGTGCTACTTGTTCGATTGCTGTTGAGTGCGTTGTTTCTTGCCATTAGTTGGTCGGCCTTCGGTTTTGCTCGATTGTGTTACTTCGATCGCAGTGTGGCTCATTTCTTGGACAAAGTACACCTTGTCTCGAGTACTGGATCGATTTGACCACGAGCGCGTTCGCTGGTGTCTTCAACGAAGCGTTTCCAAAAGTTTTTTTGTAACTGTCAGCACTCACTTTGAGCCTATGGAACAAGAGGGATCGGTTCCACTGGACGAAGTGGCACCGTTGACGGTTGGCAGCGACGTCGATCTCGAGGGCGACCTTCGCAAGCTCTGCGACAACTTCGTCAATTGCCTGAAAGCGCTGCAGACCGAATTGGGCAAGACTGAAGACAATCCTTTACAGGAGAGGTGTGTTTCAGGACGTACACTTTGGACCTGGACGTGTGTATTGCAGTGGGGGTAGTTTGACGCGAGGTTTCGTCAATTCCAGCATCCACCGCTGTCTGATCCAGACGGACGAGGTGCGCACGCTGACGGAGCTGCTGATCGCCGACGGCAACGTCTCCCTGGAGGCCGTCGAGAACTTCAGTCGGCGCTGCGACGACATCGAGAAGACGCTCTTCCACCGAATCGACAACCTCGAGGACTACGTGGGCAAGGTGGCTGAGTGGGGCGAAGTTACACATCTGTACGACGTTTAGCCAGACGCACAGGGGCGCAGTTGTGGACTTGTGGTTCAGCTGATAGTCGCACCCAGTGCACTACCCCTCTTGCTACTGTAGGCTGTCGTATCAATGCAGGCTCTCTCCCACAACACAACCATTCTCTCTCAGCTCAAGTCCAGCCTTGCCACCCTGGAGGCGGCCGTGACGAAGGCGGAGAGGCAGTTCCAGCAGCAGAAATGAAGGCGCGCAGGAAGCAGAAGCTGGACGAGAAGCGTAAGAGGAGGAAGCGAGGAAGTGGGGACGACGACACGCTGTTTCGGGCTGTACCCGAGGAAGAGCTGCTAGCTTTGGAAGCGGTGGGAGACGACGCTGAAGTAGATGAAGGTTTTGTACCCCTATCGGAGCCGCCGCCGCCGGAGGAGGAATCGATCGTGGATACGGTGGAACGACTGTGCGCCCTCTTTTCGAGTTGAGATGCCATTTTCTGCAATTTCAAGATGTTTTGATGAACTTTTAGAGCTCAGGAAGGCAATTCGGCAAGTGGTACGGTAGATCAGAAGTCGGGAAGAACCTTTCCCCAGAAGTCCCTTCAGAAGCGGGGCGGTTCTCTCTACCTGAAGAGGGATAGAAGGTGGGACGATTGAGTGCTTCTGAGTTTCAATTAGTCAACTGTAATGGAATTCACACATTCAGAAGCGGGGTGTCCTTTCAACTTGTGGACCTTTCGAGTCAGAGTCGCGCCACTGCCGCAAGCTTCCGCGAGAGGATGCTCAGACGAACCGACAGCAAAAGAATTACTAGTGAGGCCGACGTTCGATTTCTGTGCTTGTTTGGGCAGAGTGTCTCAAAACGATTTGATTCAGGCAAAGAATACTTGGCCAAGCAGCATAAGGCGACTTTCAAAACAATGCGCAAATGAGAGTGAATCGACCCAACTGTGGAGGAACTGTTTTGGAGAAGCGATGGATCGTATTATGGATATAGGCAGTTGGAATACATATGATCCCTGGACCATTGAGGGTTGGATTATCGGTCATGGGAACAATTGTACGAATAGAAGCGAATACAAATCCATGTGGATGGACGGCAAGCAGATCAATGCCTATACCACTGTGTCATCGGGCACTGGAGTGGAATGCAGCCACTTTCACTCTTCATGGGAACTGCACTGCACTGGCAACACAGACGATTGTTCTACAACTCTGTCTTTTGTGCTCGCTCGCTTGCATTGGCCAGCCGTCCAGTAATTCCTTCTCTGTCTTCCACTCGCCACCAGTCGTCGCTTGCGAATGTAGTCGCGAGAAGTCGCAGCTGTCGTTGTTTCTCGGCCGTCGAGGCCAGCCACAAGTGGGTGCGCAGCAGCAGGGCGGCGACCGCCACGCTCCGACAGCCCTTGTGGTGGAGCAGCAGGCGGCGCCGAAGCCTGGCCGAGCGCCACGACGCGTAGGCCATGGCCAGAAGCAGCACGTAGAGCGACAGAAGAAAGGCCTTCTGCATTTTCGGCGGTTTTGAAGCGCGCGCGCAGACCGGCGGCTAGTGAGTGAGCGGCGGATTTCCAGGCGCGAAAACTGGCGCCGACGTGGAGATTGAGCGCCCCGCATAGAAAGCGGGCGTTGGGAAAAACGGGCGTGTTGAATTGTGCGAACTCGCCCCCACTCCGACCCTTTGAGCCGGCCGCTCTGCGTGCATGGGTCTAGACGTGTAACTGCGTTCGAACCAGCTTGTGCCGAGCGGCAACACTCATAGTGGTGTTTACAATGCACCCGTTCAATCAACCGCCGCAGGCTGGAGATTGGCAATCAACTCGGCCGGCCACAGTCCTTCTACCGGGCTGGAACAGAACAGAAGCAGCAGCCTTGTTATGGCACTCGTTTGCGTGCCAATTACGCCACTTGACGATTACAACGTCTCGGTCGCACACAGTCGACCTCGACTCGTAAAGGCAAGTACCAAAGTCTATATGTAACCTTGAGCACCCTTGCTTTGCCTTCGGACGTGTCATTCGCAGGGCCGCCTACGTCCAATGAATGCTATACGTAGTGAAGTGCTGGAATGAGAGGGCGCTGGACGGTTCCTGGTTCGCGTCAGCGGAAGGACGAGGGAAAAACCGACAACGAAAAGAAGGTTGATTAGCGTGAAGGCGACGGACGGCCGGCCGTTCATCACCATTCGGCCGAGACGACGGCTCCTCCTTCCTCGCCTTTCATTAAAGTCTCTCGCGCTGCGCCGTGCACTGGCAACAAGCAGCCTAATCCTTCCGCTGATACAACCGCGATTAGCGGCGCGGCTTGGTTTCTGGACGCGGTTGGGGTTAGCCCGAATATACGTGCGTACATGCGTTGGGTTCGCCGCGACTTCGTCCCTAACGACGCCGCCGAGAAGGGCACGTGGTTCCGCTCGGCCGCTCGTCGACCTCGATATGCCATATTCCATTCATGACTTTTGGGATCGCTTGTTGATCGTTGCGAAGGAGGCGCGTGCGCTACTATAAGGGCGAGAGCGCCTGCTTGGCCGGCTGGTTTATGGCGCTGCCATCTTCTTCAACGGCGGAGGACAGGCCAAAGGTGCCATGGCGCCAGTGACGCAAACGTGGCTGCGGCTGGCTGTTCTTCCGCCTTCTTTTTGTTCGACATGTCATGCTTCCAAGGAGATTAATTGCGCTTTATGCGACTCTCGTTGGCTCGACCTATATGTCGTCGTCTCCGCCGAATTGCTGCTCGAGAGATGATGATGCTTCCCACGAAATGGCACCAAATCTGATCTGGCGTTTGCGAGCCGAGCGCTCAGCTTCTTAGTCCTCACGCTATCGAATTAGGCTATTGGTTTTCCACGGAATATTTGTCAGGAGGCTCTCTTCCAAGGGGGAAACCTAATTTCCCCAGAGTGCGCGCGCCCCTTTGATCGATGCTCGCAAGGAAATACGGTCAATTCAATTCGGACCAGCCACGACCGTACGACTCCCCTTAGAGCTGACTCAGTTATTCCTCCTGAGAAGAAGGTCGGAGACTGGCTGGTGTGCTATCCGGCTTTATCTACAAATCGCCGCGGCTGCCGACTGCGGCATATCATGATACGATGGATTTTGTGTATGTGTTAGATGTTGTTACTTTGTTTCGAAGAATCAGGGCAGTGGTCTGCCAGATCTATATTACTAAGCGGCCTAGAGTCTGTCCGTCTGTTTGTTTGTTTGTTTGTTTGTTTGTGGATCTGTGTGCGCCATAACTCTAGACAGAGTTGACGGATCGCGATGATCTATGGCTTAAACTGACCGTCCTGGCCTGTAGTTGTGCATGAAGGTTTGTTGACTTGGGTCGATCTCTAAATTCCAAAATATTTCGCAAATATCGACTGCGCCAGTACATTCTGAGCACAGAAGGCACCACACGCAGTGATTGACGCTTGATTTCACGCCAAAAGCACTTTACAGTGTGACCATTCATGATAGAGTTGTCGTTGTGAGACTCCACAGTGTATTCGCAGGCACTGTGTGCACTGGCAGGGGCGCAGCATCAAACTACTTTGGATCAATGTCAAATGTCTTTAGAACTATCTGAAATCTCCTATGGGCTAAATCCAAATGTCTACGGGCTAAAGCCAAGTGTCTATTGTGTATTTGCAGGCACGGGAGCTGGTGCGAGCCTAAATATAGGCACTGGAAGGGGCACAGTGTCAAATGGCTTGAGATCTATCTGAAATGTTCTATGGGCTAAATCCAATAGTCTACAGGCTAAACCCAAGTGCCTATTGTGTGTTTACAGGCACGGGAGCTGGTGCGAGCCTAAATGTAGGCACTGGCAGGGGCACAGTGTCAAATGGCTTGAGATCTATCTGAAATGTTCTATGGGCTAAACCCAATAGTCTACAGGCTAAACCCAAGTGTCTATTGTGTATTTACAGGCACGGGAGCTGGTGTGATCCTAAATGTAGGTACTGGCAGGGTCACATGGTCAACTGATTTGAGATCTATCTGTAATGTCCTACGGGCTAAACTAAGTTGTCTATGGGCTGAACCCAACACCATTGACCATAGAGATTCTCCTACGGGCTTCTCTTATACTAAGCGGCTAACGATGTCTGTTTCCGTGTCCGTCTTTCCACTAAAAGACGCTCGGCATGCGAGACGCAAGGACCGCAATTACTAAAAGACGCTCGGCACGCGAGACGCAAGGACAGCGACCACTAAGGATTGAATGGCCGATTTCTTATGACAGAAGAGATTGATCCTGGAGATATATAGCTCAAGCTGACCGTCATTAACTGTACAGACTTCAGAACAGTGGTGGCTGACGATCCGTTATGCTATATCAGTGAGCACATAAGAATGGAACGATCCATAGCACAGAAGAGTTGTTTGTCACCAACCACAGATGATCGATTGCTCTTCGAACTGCATAACAGTTGTGGCTGATGATGATCCGTCTTGCGCTATAGGCTTGAGACAATCAGAAGCCATAAATACTACAGAAATACCTATGGGTTTTCGCTGGTGGGTTGCATTTGGCTGCTGCACAATGGTGGTGGCTGATGATCCATCTTGCGCTATAGGCTTGAGACAATCAGAAGTCATAAATACTACAGAAATACCTACGGGTTTTTGCTGGTGGGTTCCATTTGGCTGCCGGCAGAATGGTAGGATTAGGCTCTACAGCAGTGAACCTATACAGTGGCTGGTGACCAATTGCAGCAGAGTCAGGCGATCATCAACAGGTGTGGACCTACAGTATCACCTACGGGCTAAAGGCACTAGTCTATATTACTAAGCGGCCTAGAGTCTGTCCGTCTGTTTGTTTGTTTGTTTGTTTGTGGATCTGTGTGCGCCATAACTCTAGACACAGTTGACGGATCGAGATGATCTATGGCTTAAACTGACCGTCATACACTGTAGTTTTGCATGAAGGTTTGTTGACATTAGTCAATTTCAAAATTCCGAAATATTGCGAAAATATCAACTGCGCCAGTACATTCTGAGCACAAAAGCCACTGTGCGCTGTTACTGACATCTGATTTCGCGCCAAAACTGCTTTGCGCTGTCACCATTCATTACAGAGTTGTCGCTGTGAGACTCCTGAGTGTATTCAATGGCACGGGATGGTAATCGCAGGCACTGGCAGGGGCACAGGGTCAAATGGCTTGAGACCTATCTGAAAGGTCCTACAGGCTAAACCAAATTGTCTACTGGCCAAACCCAAGTAACTATTGTGTATTTACAGGCACGGGAGCTGGTGCGAGCGTAAATGTAGGCACTGGCAGGGGCACAGTGTCAAATGGCTTGAGATCTGTTGGAAATGCCCTATTGGCTTGCGCTGTCACCATTCACTGCAGAGTTGTCGCTGTGAGACTCCAGAGTGTATTCGATGGCATGGGATGGTAATCGCAGGCACTGGCAGGGGCACAGAGTCGAATAACTTGAGACCTATCTGAAAGGTCCTTCGGGGTAAACCACATTGTCTACAGGCTAAACCCAAGTAACTATTGTGCATTTACAGGCATGCGAGCTGGTGCAATCCTAAATGTAGGCAGTGGCAGGGGCGAGGGGTCGAATGACTTGAGATCTATCTGAAATGTCCTATGGGCTAAACCCAATTGTCTATGGGCTAAAGCCAAGTGCCTATTGTGTATTTACAGGTATGGGAGCTGGTGCAGTAGTAAATGTAGGCACTGGCAGGGGCACATTGTCAAATGAGTTGAGGCCTATCTCAAATGTCCTACATGCTGAATACCCATGGGCTATTGACCATAGAGATTCTCCTATGGGCTAAAGGCTCTAGTCCTATATACTAAGCGGCCTAGCTGTGTCCGTCTGTTTGTCTGTGAACGCTCTAGCGCTCGCTACAGTTGACGGATCGCGATGATCTATAGCTTAAACTGACCGTCTGAACACGCGGTTTTGCATCTTTACTTTAAGAACTTTGACCGATGCCTAAATTCCACAATATTAGGCAAATATCGGCTGCGCCAGTACATTCTGAGCACAGAATGCACCGCAAGCTGTGAGTGACAGTTGATTTGGCGCCAAAAGCGCGATACAGTGTCACCACTCATGACAGAGTTATCGTTGTGAGACTCCAAAGTGTATTCGCAGGCAGTGCATGCACTGGCAGGATCACAGCATCAAACTACTTTGGATCTATGTCAAATGTCTTTAGATCTATCTGAAATCTCCTACGTGCTAACCCCAAATGTCCATGGGCTAAACCCAAGTATCTATTGTGTATTTACAGGCACGGGAGCTGGTGTGAACATAAATGTAGGCACTGGCAGGGGCACATTGTCAAATGGCTTAAGATCTGTCTGAAATGCCCTATTGGCTAAACCCAAATGTCTATGGGCTAAACCCAAGAGTCTACTGTGTATATAGAGGCACATGAGCTGGCACGATCCTAAACGTAGGCACTGGCAGGGGCACAGGGTCGAATGGCTTGAGGTCTATCTGAAATGTCCTATGGGCTAAACCCAATTGTCTATGGGCTAAACCCAAGCATCTATTGTGTATTTACAGGTACAGGAGCTGGCGAGATCCTAAACATAGGCACTGAGAGTTGAGACTCCAAAGTGTATTCGCAGGCAGTGCATGCACTGGCAGGATCACAGCATCAAACTACTTTGGATCTATGTCAAATGTCTTTAGATCTATCTGAAATCTCCTATGTGCTAACCCCAAATGTCCATGGGCTAAACCCAAGTATCTATTGTGTATTTACAGGCACGGGAGCTGGTGTGAGCATAAATGTAGGCACTGGCAGGGGCACATTGTCAAATGGCTTAAGATCTGTCTGAAATGCCCTATTGGCTAAACCCAAACGTCTATGGGCTAAACCCAAGAGTCTACTGTGTATATAGAGGCACATGAGCTGGCATGATCCTAAACGTAGGCACTGGCAGGGGCACAGGGTTGAATGGCTTGAGGTCTATCTGAAATGTCCTATGGGCTAAACCCAATTGTCTATGGGCTAAACCCAAGCATCTATTGTGTATTTACAGGTACAGGAGCTGGCGAGATCCTAAACATAGGCACTGACAATGGCACAGGGTCTAACGACTTGAGATCTAACTGTACTGTCCTGCAGTGCACTGAATTCGATGATTGCATTATCTCCTTCATGCTCTGCGGATTATCCATATGCTATTGACCATATGCTATTGACCATAGAGATTCTCCTACGGGCTAAAGGCTCTAGTCTATATTACTAAGCGGCCTAGAGTCTGTCCGTCTGTCTGTTTGTCTGTTTGTCTGTGAGCGCTCTAGCGCTCGCTACAGTTGACAGTTCGCGATGGTCTATAGCTTAAACTGACCATCAGAACACGCAGTTTTGCATCTTTGCTTTTTGAAATTTGACCAATGACTAAATTCCAAATTATTTCGAAAATATCGACTGCACCAGTACATTCTGACCACAGAAGGTACCACACGATGTAATTGGTGTTTGATTTCGCGACAAAAGTGCTTTACAGTGTCACCATTCATGACAGAGTTGTCGTTGTGAGACTGCAACCTATATACTAAGCGGCCTAGCTGTGTCCGTCTGTTTGTCTGTGAACGCTCTAGCGCTCGCTACAGTTGACGGATCGCGATGATCTATAGCTTAAACTGACCGTCTGAACACGCGGTTTTGCATCTTTACTTTAAGAACTTTGACCGATGCCTAAATTCCACAATATTAGGCAAATATCGGCTGCGCCAGTACATTCTGAGCACAGAATGCACCGCAAGCTGTGAGTGACAGTTGATTTGGCGCCAAAAGCGCGATACAGTGTCACCACTCATGACAGAGTTATCGTTGTGAGACTCCAAAGTGTATTCGCAGGCAGTGCATGCACTGGCAGGATCACAGCATCAAACTACTTTGGATCTATGTCAAATGTCTTTAGATCTATCTGAAATCTCCTACGTGCTAACCCCAAATGTCCATGGGCTAAACCCAAGTATCTATTGTGTATTTACAGGCACGGGAGCTGGTGTGAACATAAATGTAGGCACTGGCAGGGGCACATTGTCAAATGGCTTAAGATCTGTCTGAAATGCCCTATTGGCTATACCCAAATGTCTATGGGCTAAACCCAAGAGTCTACTGTGTATATAGAGGCACATGAGCTGGCACGATCCTAAACGTAGGCACTGGCAGGGGCACAGGGTCGAATGGCTTGAGGTCTATCTGAAATGTCCTATGGGCTAAACCCAATTGTCTATGGGCTAAACCCAAGCATCTATTGTGTATTTACAGGTACAGGAGCTGGCGAGATCCTAAACATAGGCACTGAGAGTTGAGACTCCAAAGTGTATTCGCAGGCAGTGCATGCACTGGCAGGATCACAGCATCAAACTACTTTGGATCTATGTCAAATGTCTTTAGATCTATCTGAAATCTCCTATGTGCTAACCCCAAATGTCCATGGGCTAAACCCAAGTATCTATTGTGTATTTACAGGCACGGGAGCTGGTGTGAGCATAAATGTAGGCACTGGCAGGGGCACATTGTCAAATGGCTTAAGATCTGTCTGAAATGCCCTATTGGCTAAACCCAAACGTCTATGGGCTAAACCCAAGAGTCTACTGTGTATATAGAGGCACATGAGCTGGCATGATCCTAAACGTAGGCACTGGCAGGGGCACAGGGTTGAATGGCTTGAGGTCTATCTGAAATGTCCTATGGGCTAAACCCAATTGTCTATGGGCTAAACCCAAGCATCTATTGTGTATTTACAGGTACAGGAGCTGGCGAGATCCTAAACATAGGCACTGACAATGGCACAGGGTCTAACGACTTGAGATCTAACTGTACTGTCCTGCAGTGCACTGAATTCGATGATTGCATTATCTCCTTCATGCTCTGCGGATTATCCATATGCTATTGACCATATGCTATTGACCATAGAGATTCTCCTACGGGCTAAAGGCTCTAGTCTATATTACTAAGCGGCCTAGAGTCTGTCCGTCTGTCTGTTTGTCTGTTTGTCTGTGAGCGCTCTAGCGCTCGCTACAGTTGACAGTTCGCGATGGTCTATAGCTTAAACTGACCATCAGAACACGCAGTTTTGCATCTTTGCTTTTTGAAATTTGACCAATGACTAAATTCCAAATTATTTCGAAAATATCGACTGCACCAGTACATTCTGACCACAGAAGGTACCACACGATGTAATTGGTGTTTGATTTCGCGACAAAAGTGCTTTACAGTGTCACCATTCATGACAGAGTTGTCGTTGTGAGACTGCAAAGTGTATTCGCAGGCACTGCATGCACTGGCAGGGGCACAGCATCAAAGTGCTTTGAATCTATGTCAAATGTCTTTAGATCTATCTGAACTCTTTTATGGGCTAACCCCAAATGTCTACGGGCTAAACCCAACTATCTATTGTGTATTTACAGGCACGGGAGCTGGTGCGAGCATAAATACAGGCACTGGAGGGGGGACAGTGTCAAATGTCTTTAGATCTATCTGAAATCTCCTACGGGCTAAACCCAAATGTCTATGGGCTAAACCCAAGCGTCTATTGTGTATTTACAGGCACGGGAGCTGGCACGATCCTAAGCGTAGGCACTGGCAGGGGCACAGGGTCGAATGGCTTGAGATCTATCTGAAATGTCCTATGGGCTAAACCCAATTGTCTATGGGCTAAAACCAAGCATCTATTGTGTATTTACAGGCACAGGACCTGGCGAGATTCTAAATATAGGCACTGACAATGGCACAGGGTCTAACAACTTGAGATCTAACTGTGCTGTCCTGCAGTGCGCTGAATTCGATGATTGCACTATCTCCTTCATGCTTTGAAGATTACCCATATGCTATTGACCATAGAGATTCTCCTACGGGCTAAAGGCTCTAGTCCTATATACTAAGCGGCCTAGAGTCTGTCCGTCTGTTTGTGG